>JAVQIZ010042776.1:0-10975 GCA_036023535.2 Galaxias brevipinnis | reverse complement strand
AACAGAGCCCTCCTTTTTCTTTGCTGCTCCATACAAAACCAGCGACTCCTAGCGAGCTGCCTGCGCCTGAGAATGATCCACACAGTCCACAATCCAAACCCTTCTTTGCCCTTCGCTGCACACCTCCCAGTGATCAATTCTCTCTTCCCTTCTCATCCACCTGTAGGTTGTTATGGCAACACACACTTTCTATTCCCGGAGCTGTCCTATTGGTTCACAACTGGTTTGCTCCCTATCACCCACCTGAATGATTTAACGAGCTATTTAGCCAGCTAGCCTGTAGACTGGAAGAGCCGTTAGCATCTGGGCTAAGTGCTCTATTGGGTTCCAGTCTACAGGCTACACCGCAGTATGCTTCCATGCCCTTCTCTTCCTTATCCGTGATTGGATAATGCAACGCCGCGCCACCAAACAGCATGTTACTGTATAATCGTTATCATGGAAGTGTGCTATATTCACTCTGTGGTTGAACTTCCCATTTCTCTCCACCAGAGGGCAGTGGTGTCATCATTGCAGTTCTCATCATCTGCATCCTGCTTCTGGCCATACTGGGCAGTGTGCTGTACTTCCTGTACAAGAAGGGCAAGATTCCCTGTGGACGCTCGGGCAAACAGGACCTGTGAGTTACCTTCTCTAAACCCACTGACTTACTATTTGACTGACTGTTTATTAAACTGACTTACTGATTATTAAACTGACTGAATATTTAACTGACCGACTGACTAAACCCTCTGACTGACTGACTGTCTAAACCCTCTGACTGACTGACTGAACCTACTGACTGACTGACTGACTGACTATTTAACTGACTGATTGGCTGACGGACTGACTGACTGACTATTTAACTAACTGATTGGCTGACTGACTAACTGACTGACCGACTGACTATTTAACTGACTGATTGGCTGACTGACTGACTGACTATTTAAGTCACTGATTGGCTGACTGACTGACTGACTGACTATTTAAGTGACTGATTGGCTGACTGACTAACTGACTGATGAACGAGGAGGAAGGCTCTTATGATGCACAGTAGCCCCAGACCAGTTACAGAGCTTTGTGTCGTGTATTTCCGTCTACGCTCTACAAGTACACGAGTACATAAAACAAGACATGAATTGCTGACACACGGGCTGTTCTTTGAACAGATGATTTCTCTTTACGATCCGGTCTCTCTTAACCCGTCGTCATGTGTCTCCGCCCTGTAGCACCAAGCAGAGCTCCACCAATGACAACATCGTGGTGGAGATGAAATCGGGAAACACGGAGGAAGCTGTGCTACTAGGGGTCAACGGAGACAAGAAACCTACCAACTAAGAGGTCAAAGCAGTAAATATATACTACAGTGCATTCAGAAAGTATTCAGACCCTAGGGGTCAACCAACCAAGAGGTCAATGCAGTAAATATATACTACAGGGGTTATACTACAGTGCACTCAGAAAGTATTCAGACCCTAGGGGTCAACCAACCAAGAGGTCAATGCAGTAAATATATACTACAGGGGTTAAACTACAGTGCACTCAGAAAGTATTCAGATCCCTTAACCATTAATGAATACCAATATAACTGTGATATTTCAGTTTTTTATGTTTCATAAATTTGCACAAATTTCTACAAGCCTATTTTTGCTGTCATTGTGGGGTATGTGTAGATTGATGAGAACGGGAAATTATGATATCATTTGTGAAGAAAAAAAAAAAGTCATTTACAAGAAAGTGGTCAATGTTGTTTAGAAATGGATGAAAAAGTAAAAAAAAGTGTTGTTGAAATCGGCTGCGTCTCTACATACACATGTAAAGGATGTAAAAGTGTGTGTGTGTGTGTGTGTGTGTGTGTGTGTTTGTGTTTGTGTGTGTCCTGTTGTAGAAAGTGTGAAATAGATGGATTTGGAGCAGTGAGCGAGGATCCTATGAAGACTATCTGGGAGGACTGCAGTTCTATTGACCTAGCCGCCAGACGCATGCACCATCAACAACGTATTGCCTTACATACTACACACAGTATCCTGCAATGGGCTAAGCAGATTCAAATAGTCCCTTATGAAGAAATAGTCCCTTATGAAGAAATAGTTCCTTAGCTTCAGCAGCTTCTGCCTACAACAACAACGCTTCACTTCCTGGACCTTTTAGAATGTTTTGCCAGGGAAGATTTGTTTGTCCAGCGACCGTTGTAGAATACTGTAACTCCCTCATAGTCTAAGGGTCCTGCCTATATCAACATCGCCCCCACCAGGAAAAACTGATGAACTGCAGTGGTCACCAGGGGTGCAACACGCTTCAATATATCTGGGCCCGTATATTCTGGTAAAAGCACACATTAGAAAGAACAGTTTATTTTAAAGCATTAACGCGGCTCAATACGCCAAACAATCACTGACAATCATCTTATTATAGGCCTCCTCTTTTTGAAGTGTATATACTATAATCTGTGCACTGTACATATCCCTCTATTTAAAACAATTGCTATTTTTCAGTATTTTTTAAATTTTTTTGGGTGCTTCCAAGAGGAGATGTGTACATGTCGCCTATAGTATAACCATATCAATCTCGCAGGGTCACTTTACAAAGAAATGACATCAGTCCTGAGTTTGGCTAGAAGAGGCCAATACCTACAGCCGCTAAGGTGCTTACAGAATCCTATATCTCCTTACACCTATGTAGTCACTAAGGTGCTTACAGAATCCTATATCTCCTTACACCTATGTAGTCGCTAAGGTGCTGTTTATGTGTTATCTTGGCTCTTCTTACACCTGCTTTGTTAGTCAGTACACTGTAATCCCAGGGCCCACCACATTACTTCACACAGTCCGTGAGGCTTTTTAGAAAAGTTATAACTTCAGTCCCTTTCCCACCAGTTCAGCTTCAGTTTTATCTTCTATTTCTTTTTTTCTACCTGAGGAGGATCCAAGTTATCAGCCTTTTTCCTCCACTCCTTCTAAAGCAAGTCTCTCTGTGTTCTAAAAACAAAGATTGGCTTTCAGATCACAAATGATTGATCAGTCTGTTGTGTTTCTAATGACAGTAGGTGTTCCAGTATATCCACTGACTCCTTACTGTTGGTCTGTTTTTTTCGTCCAACAATGTCTTCCTGAATAAATTAGTTTTGTATTCTGGTTGATGAATAGTCAGCAATCCCACTTTCACTTGCATATTAATCGTATTATTCATTTAAAATAGAAAAAAGAAAAAAAAAAGAAGGTCTGGTGCACTGATTTCTTTGTAGTTACCTATTATGTTATGAAGTATTTGTTTTAAGTCTTTGTTTTATTTTTTGTTTGGTGTTAGTTATGTTTGCTTATGTTAGCAACTATGCAAGCGAACCTACTGTTGTAGCTAGTGTGTTTTAAAATGAAGGTTAGATAGTAGTGAAAGAACACGTGAAATATGTAATAGTTTCTCAGGAGAGCTGAACAGGCACCCGTAATTGGGTGTAATTAATATTATTGTTTAAAATAACAGGGGAATTCCATCATCCTCACGTAACGACTTGTAATAACAATATTGCAGACTAACGTGATTTTTAGTTCTACAAAAAGTATTTTATTTAGATTGTCACGCTTCTGAGATGGCATACTATTTAAATACTTACAAACCTTTGTTTTTCTGTGTATAGGTATACATAATTTCCACATGAGAGCATGATTTTAGGATAATAGGCTCCCTTGGACAAAGTTGAGTTAGATTACATGTGAATTACAGTACTGTGCAAAAGTTTTAGGCAGGTGTTAGGTCTTTAAAGTTAGGAAAAAAAACAAATCAAAATCTAAATGTTAATTGATCATTTTTTTATCAATTCATAAAATACATAGTGAGGGAAAAGCAAATCTTTTTCAAATAAACATTTGGTGTGACCACCCTTCATCTTCACAACAGCATCCCCTGCCTAAAACGCATGCACAGTACTGACTGTACGATATGCGTTTTTGTTTTCATAAACACACTGAAACGTCACCCTTCTGAAAGACAAGTGCCTCTTATAAGTCTAGTTTCAGGACCAGAAAGGGCTAGTTTAGCTTAGTTTGATGTCCAGTTCAGGATTTCAGTAACCAGGGTAAAGTCATATCCAATCTTATAGATTCCACTACAGATCCAAACGGGGCTAGCTCTGTTTAAGTTTCCACTACAGATCCAAACGGGGCTAGCTCCAAACGGGTCTAGCATTGACTCGACTCCATAGTCTATCTTGCGTGTGTGTGTGCATGGTTTATCCTGACCTTAGTTTATTTTGTATTAATATGATGGAACACTGTATTTGCTCCCTGCCGTTGTTTATTGACGCAGATTTTTTATTTTATTTTTTGCTCTTTGAAAGTCTGAGGGAAAATGTGTGAAAATTGAAATCCTGACAATCAATCTCCAAGTCATATTTATGTTGACATGAACAATGTCCCTGTGCATTGCTCAATTACTTTTACTTCTTGTCACGTTTCCTCATGGTTTTTTTTGAAGGATATTTGAAAGTAAATGCCAAATAAAATGGAAAAACATTGTTAAATTAAATGAGGTACTGTGTAATCATTCAGAAATGAAAGGTCCAGTTCATCATCACGTACACCCTTAAACCTTATAGAAAGAGAGCCGCCCTTTTGGGGTAAAATAATCATTATTTTATAACAGAAAAAAGAACCATAGCGCACATAAAAGTCACACAGAAATTCTAAACAAAACAGTACATTCTTCGACGTATCATTTTATTAACAGTATAGCACTGTGAATACTTCCAAAGTGATATGAGCATTAAAAACCATCGAAAAGTTAAACATATGCCTTTTGACTGTCGAACAACAAGAGGTCTTCTCTAGTTAAATAGTCAAAGCGTTCCGTCAGAAGAACTTTGGCGTTAACAGAAGTGACGTCATTGACAAGGCAGAGCGGGTGGACAGACAGGTTGAAGCAGTAGACTACGGGACCTACTTGCATTCAGAGATAGACAGGCAACACAACGGAGAGATGGTACGCCGTTCTCTCTTCAAAACAAGGCCCTATTCTACGCATAAGGATGAAGTCGCTTTGATAAAGTTCGAAACGTATGGCACTGCCTCGCAAAAACATTATTCACAAAAGTAAACAAAAGCTTTGGAGCCATAAAAATTAAATTAAATTCTTGACATGTACAGGAATGCAAAATAAATGAAAAACAAGGCATTTTCCACATATTTTCTTTCATATCAGTAACTTTGTACACTTATTTGACTTTAAAGTGACAGTATCAAGCCTAAATTGGTTTACTGTGCGAACCATGAAATGTTAAAAATACATTAGAATGATACATAAACCTTCTTTCTCAGAATACATAAAACCATACAGTAATCATGATCTGATTTATTCATAGACGTTTCACACCCTCGTCACCGCTTAACTCAATTATTATTTAAAAGGTAATTAATTATGTCTCGTCTTTCAAAGCAACTAACCCTAACAAGCAGCAGTGGAAATATAGGCTGCTGTTTGAGACTTCCTGACAGCGAGCAGAGACGCTATGCGTGTATCTGTTATTGGCTTTTCGGCTGGTTCTATTTCTACAACAGAAACGACAAAGCGGACAGCGCACGCCGTCCAGTCTGAGAACAGAGAACTAAGAAAGTGAAGTTGAGATTCAACTCTCCTCACACAGTGAGAATGCCTCTGTACCATGGCTTCAACTCTTTCATAGTACCTCACGAGAAAGGCAGAGTCCAGGCCGGCTCAGGTAAAACCACATCGTTGCATAACAACAATCTAACATGTACAATACATTATGAAATGACCACATGGTAAATTAGCTACTTCTGCGAATTTGCTTTGAGACTACACTTCCAGTTACATCATTATGCTCTACCGGACAATGGGCTGCATGTGAAATAAACAGAGAAAAGATTGAGGTATGAAACACTTCCAAACAAAAGCTTCCCTAGTTAAAGACACGTACTCCCAATCATCGATCACCACGGTACACTGGGAATTGTAGTTCTGATTAGAACAGATTTTGTATAACATGTTGTAGTTTCAAGCATGTGGACAATAACCATGAGATACTGTCACTTTAAAAAAGATTAAACACAGTTATTCACAAATGTACATTTAAGGCTTAAACTCTTTAGCACTAACGTCTAGTAGCAGCAGTGAAGCACGTCTGAATGAATTCTTAATTATGATTGCTACAATAATATATTATTATTATTATTATTATTATTATTATTATTATTATTATTATTATTAAGTAAATCAATGACATTGTAGTTTTGTTTTTTATTTTTATATGTTGGACTGAATTGAGAGATCAAAGGCCATTTCAATAAATAGTTTTTGAGAAAACAGTTTGAATCGACACAGATCGCAGGGTGCTAGGCAAGTAGCCTGGCCTGCCAATCAAATCACTGCTGGGACTGGAATACAAAGACATCCTGTCTGCCTCACAGCCAGCCCACAGACACATCACAGTGGCCCTGCTGTGCCAGAGAGGGGAGTGACAATACTATGTGTTGACCTACAGTAGAACCAGGCCGAGGCGTTAAGAAGACTGAGCGAATGACTGACTTTTGTTCCACATTCAGAATGAACAGAGGGGGGGGGGAGAGAGAGAGAGAGAGAAAAAGAGGGCTATGCTATGCCAACAGACAGATACATACACACACTGCTTGGGTCGGCCAACGCATGAGAAGCACACTCACTCTCACTCTCGCACACACACACGCACACACACACACACACACACACACACCTGTACACTACCGCACCACTGTAAACACAAGCTTGCACTCACACGCCAGTCATCCTCACTGCTGTCAGACAATCGGTTTAGATCTGAAGTGAACATCGTGCTACTTTAAAGAACACGACACACACACACACACACCGTTTACAATAGAAACGTATCGATGCGTGGTCATTCATTAAAAAAGGCCTTTGTTTGAAATGTGACTGACAGTGACCTGCTTTGTCCAACTTTTAACGGCTTTGAACAAGAAGCACACAGCTGAGGAAGATCCTCCTCCTCCTCACAGACATCATGTCTTCTGCTACGACCATCGTCAAACTACAGTCTACAGTTCAACATGACTTTTCTCCTTTCCTCTGTTGTCTGTTTATTCATCACCTACAAAGCTAAACGGATCCTCATGCTGTATATTCACAAATATATTACATACATATTTAATATATAATTACTCCATATATTAAATTCTCATGTGGACATATACATGGTTGATGGTTTTTGTTTTAATATTGTCGATGGGTGAAATATTCTTGAACGCAGATCCGCCCTTGGGGACGGGAGAAAGCTTCCGTTTCCACGGGAACATCCTCTGTCGTCATGGTGACAGTGTGGCACCCCTGGTCTGAAACACACTCAACTCTCCCTCCTTTACATGGTCCTCCAAACACATCAGTACCAACGGGGCCCGACAGGCTGAAGAATCTCAACAAAACTAAAACAAAAAGCGCATTGGAGTGCAAAGAAAGCAGGACTGGGTTGGATTGGGGCAGGACTGGTTCTGGGCTGGGCTGGGCCGGGCCAAGTTAGGACGAGGAGGAAAAAGGAGAGAGCAAGAAGGAAAAAAGAGAGGCAGAGTCTTCCGTGTTCCTGTGCTATGTAAGAATGTGAGCTGTGGGAGGAATCGAGACAAACTCGCGCAGGATGTTCTTTGCCATCTCCACATTGTTCTGAGCTATGAGCAGAGCCTTCTGGATGTCCTGCAGCGTGTAGCCCTGACTCAGCAGGAGCTCCACCTCATCGCTGATCTGGGGGCTCCCCGGGGGAGGGCCTCCTCCTCCTCCTCCTCCTCCGGGAGGAAGGAAAGCAGGCGGGATGGGACTGGCGCGGCGCTCCGAGTTGACGCGCCGTGGGAGGGGCTTTGGAGGTCTCTCTGGGGCTTCACCGGACTCTGGAAAAGAGAGAGAGAGGGAGAGAGAGAGATATGGAGAGAGAGAGAGAGAGAGAGAGAGAGAGAGAGGGGTTAATATCACCGATCATATGGAGATACCAGAGAGAAGGAGTCGTTAATATCCCAATCCTACGACCACCAATCAGGTCTTAGCATTACATTGCTCACTACCTAATGCACTTTGGAATGCAAATGTTGTCAGAAAAACGATTTGTTTGATGTAAAGGCAGCTAACGACCCACACTGACCTGATGCTGACATGGGGTCTATGTCCAGTGACAAGCGGCTGAAGGCAATGGAGGAAGACGAGGAAGAGGAGGAGGATGAAGAGGACAGAGATAGAGACGCTCCCAGCTCGGACAGAGTCCGTCGAGCGGGGGCCACGGGGAGCCGAGGTTTGGGAAAGTCGTATCCGTTCTCTTCTTCCTCCACTTCGTCATCATCATCTTCCTCGTTCGGAGGGTTCAGAGGTCCGTTGGATACTGACAGAGGGGGTAGCTCTGAATAGTCTGGAACAGAAAGACATCCAATTAGATTCAGGATTCATCAAGGTTGTAAGTAATGGACACTCCCAAATAATTAATTAAAACAAGAGTAAATACATTACTAACTATAATTATCCCAATAACTATTTACTATTAATACTAATACTACTAATAACTATTTTACAATTATTATTATTATTATTATTATTATTATTATTACAATTCCAACAACAAAAAACACACCAATAACTTTCTATTCTGAGTTTAAGGTGCACAGTGTGTCATTTTATGGCGCAGCTTGAAAAGTGTCCGACAACATTTGACTTTGGGACAGGCTATATTGCATTAGGGGTATTGTAGTATCCCCCCCCCCCGCCCTAGTTACCTGAGCATTTGTTTTGCTGTGGTACAGAGGAGGCAAGAGCCTGGGACTGGATATTGAACATGGCTTCATACATCTGAGGTCCAGTCTCCAGGTCAACCAGGGCCATTCTGCAGCACGAAAGTAACAAACAACAATCAAAACAACAATAAAAACAACAGTAAATAAAGTTGATTTTTATGTTGTGAATAGTTCAAGCCGATACGAGTAAGTTCATGATCTTCCAACTTCCTCTTTTAAAAGAAGGAATAACCAGATTCTGTCTATATGTCAGTTTATTTCTTCCAATCTGCCAGGATTGCATCATTTGAACATTTCACATTTGTCCTATCAGTCACTTGAGTTACAGGCTAAAACCAATGAGTGTCACCACACGTTGGCAATGTTTGTGCATTTAGGAAGTTCCAATATCCTCCCTTTTCCTTGAATTAAAATGTTTATTATCATGTTTATCCAATCAAACATGTCTCTGTTATTTACTTATGAAGTGTTGGGTGTCAGAAAAGCCCTACATAAATAAAATGAATTATTATTATTATTATTATTATTATTATTATTAGCTATGCAAGTAGCTATGTACCGTGAGTTGTTGTTGCAGGGCTGAGGCTGGCAGGGGGGCTGGGTTTGAGTGAGGGGTGGCTGGGTTTGCGTGAGGGGTGGCCGGGGCACTGGCACTGGAGCCTGCTGGGCCACTGGTTGAGGCTGTGGCTGGGGTCTGGGCATCGGGGCTGGGGCTCCTGCTGGAGGTGGTGTCGGGGTGTCGGCCCCCACCACAGGGTGCAGGACGGGCAGGGAGGAAGGTGTCATGTAATCAGACTCTTCGTCGCTCATGTAGGCTCCGTCTGTCACCGGCCTCCTGACTGGTCTGCAGACACAGGAGGCAAAGGGTTAACTACCAATTACAGCATAAATACCACATAAAATACATATTATAACCATATCTAATAATGTATATACACAATATATAATTAAGTAATATCACAAATACCACATAAAATACTGCCCCCCCCAAAGTATGTGGATTGCCCTCCCAGATCATCTGAGGTCATCTTTTAAATCAGACCTAAAAACTATTCTCTTTAAGAAAACATTTTGCCAGTTTCATTATTAAATTATTCCTCCCAATTTCCCTTTTGATTTGCTTCAGTTTTTAGCAATATTTCATATATTTTACGATGTTATTGTAAGGATGGTTGTAGCGCATTGAGAATGTTCTTACAGTGTAAAGCGCACTACAGCTATCCTTGTTTTGGGGTATTCTTATTCTTACCGGGTAACCAGCGAGTAGATAGCGCTGGCTGAAGACGAGGGCCTCACTCTGGGGTTGTCATACTCATGTCCGACCGCTGCAGAGTTCTGGAGAGGAGAGAGAAACATCTGGAACGTTATAAGAAGGTTTTTCTATGGCTGTCATTGTGGTTAGGGGTTATAACCGTTATAAGAACAACCCCGTTATAACCCTAAGAAGGTCATTGTGGTGATGCAATGAGAGCATTTTAATATGACACGTGCAAATTGTGTTTTTCATACAAACACTCACTGTAGCCCCAATATAGTCCCCAGTTCAAAATTTGCTTTTTTTTTCTTCAAATTTCATCATATCATATTTTTTTATATTTCCCTTCCACACAGCATCACTCTGCAATCCTGAGCACCTGAGTGATCAACCCCTAACCCTGACCCTAACCCTGAGTGATTTATGTGTCAATGTCACTCAGCAAACTCATAGCCCTGATCTTTACCCCTAACCCTGACCCTAACGCTAACCCTGAGTGATTTATGTGTCAATGTCACTCAGCAAACTCATAGCCCTGACCTTTACCCCTAACCCTGACCCTAACCCAAAACCCTGAGTGATCAATGTGTCAATGTCACTCAGCAAACTCATAGCCCTGACCTTTACCCCTAACCCTAACCCTAACCCCTAACTCCTAACCCTAACCCTAACCCTGAGTGATTAATGTGTCAATGTCACTCAGCAAACTCATAGCCCTGACCTTTACCCCTAACCCTAACCCTAACCCTAACCCTGACGTTTTCAGAGGATTTCTTTCACTGACAAATCCTATCTTTCATGTGCTACAAGTTCTACTCCGGTTCTATTTTAGATGAGATATGAGGTTTCCATAGGACAGAGTCATATCGCTCCCTCTCTCCCTTCCTCTCCCCCTCTCCTTCCCCCTCCCTATCCCTCTCCCCCACCCCTTCTCTCCCCCTTCCTCTCCCCCTTCTGATACCTCTCCTCC
>JAVQIZ010042741.1:0-10836 GCA_036023535.2 Galaxias brevipinnis | reverse complement strand
CTTGCGTAAATTTAAGAGCTCTGGGCCTTTCGATTTCTATTCTCTCTCTCTCTCTCTCTCTCTTTCTCTCTCTCTCTCTCTCTCTCTCTCTCTCTCTCTCTCTCTCTCTCTCTCTCTCTCTCCCACGCACTCACTCAATCTCTCTTTCTCTAGCCCTTCTCTAGCCCTACTATTGGAGGCTTAAAACTAGTCAACCTTCCTCCTATCTAATCAATACTGTGGCGTATACGCTAAGCCTAGGCCCTTGTATGAACAGCGACACTGACCATGAAGCGCGTGTATCAGCTAAAGCCTGTCTCCAGGGTTCAATCAAAGGGCAGTATGCCCCAGGACAGGAAGTCAACGAGAGGGCAACAGTGTCGGCGACATCACGGAAAGCGACGCATTCATTGGCTTGAATCCCGGTTGGTGCTTGGCGTGCAGATGCTATTGACCCAAATCACATCTGACACACAAGCACAATCTTTCGCAGAATGAAAACATTCTCTCTAAAATTGGTATCGGACATAGTCTCTACTCTAGGGCTCCTATTACTTTTTGTTAATGCGTATAGCTCTATACTACTAAAAGTTCATTAGAGGCGTGTTATTGTCGTCATTAAAATAAATAAATAAATAACCGAAGATCAAAGAGACAAAACTGGTTTTATGGCAAGAAATAATGGCCTCTCATGACACCATCATCCTATGCATGTACGTTAACGTCGCCACCCGCTGGACGTGTCCTGAAAAAGACGCGCCTTACCCAATTTTGTTCAAATATCCACAATGGGCAAAGAATTAGGCCTTTCCGCACAGTTTAATAGCTATACCATCCTCGCATGTAATTGGTTTCTAATTTATTTAATTAAAAGTACTCATTAAAGACTGAAGCTGCCTTCTTATGAAATTAGCTTTCCTTACCTGATATGTTGATAGCCTTTGACGCAAAAAGGTTACCTAATTTTCATATCTGACAAAAACATGCTTGGGCAAATGGACAAAGCTGTAAATGGGTAATTTGGAAACTCATTAGACTATCCAGGATGCATAGGAAACCAATGTTAGAACTTTCAACAACATATTCTACTACAATTTGCCACAGGCCTCTATATGCATGCCTGAATGTCAACTTATTTGCCACTCATCCAAACATTTTCCGGTAATCACGTTTTCTTGGATTGCAACACCGGCGAGGTTCCCATGCTTTTCACATAGCCTATAGAAAAGCAAAAAAATAAAAAGGTTTTTAAATAAACAAAAGTTAGTTGCGAATTGGCGAGTAGGCTGTTTCACTAGAATCCTTCAAGTAACCACAACTTGCAGGCCTGTATGATTCACTGTCAATTTAAATTGGCCTGGATGCCCAAATATTCGGTTGTTGGATGATTATCACTGTCGGCAGTCATTCACTCTTTAAGCGTGGCCTTCGTTTCATGCAAATGTGAGGTGTCTGCATTTTTTGTTTGGCACACTGAAATGAATTCACACGTTTAACTAATGATGTTAAACAGTGTACACGGGGTCTTGGTGGGTCACATCAAAAAGTGGTGCTACGACTAATTAGGCCGGTTTTCTCTAAATAGCTTAGAGATGACAACCTTTAAGCTGTTTTCCCGTTTGTTGTGTTCGGAGAATACTGTCCTAATTATCGTATAGCGCCACTTTTTCCCAACTGAAAATACTCCCACTACTGTCATGTTTTCAAACTTGACCAGGTGTTGGCTGAATGGGGGGCATTGATGGTCTTAAAGTCTGCTGTAGGCCCACACTTAGTCTGCGTTTCACAATGCTCATATAGGCTAATCTGACTATTTTACTTCAGGATAGGGCTAAATTATGGCTCCGTGACAGCATAAAATATATTTGTTTTCTTCCCGATATATTGGTTCAGATAACCTGTAAGTATCCCATATAAATGAAACAGTAAACTAAAAAACATAAACTAAACAAAACACAGGATTTAGGCATGCAGACAAATGCGTAAAGTTAAAAATATATATTCTGAAAGCTAAGCCAAGTTTAAATAAAAAAAAACTTTTTGGGATGAGAAAAATTGACGTGTCATGTTTATTAGCAATCCTATTCCTTAGCATAACGAACATTTTTGTGTAATAGGTTTGCTCCTTTTTTTTTCGTTTGCCCAACCACACAAACACTTATTTTTTAAAATAAAAATTCTAGCCATAATTATTTGAGACATCTTTGCAAGGGATAATTTTAGGGTTATTTTGTTAAAAATTTGTATACCACCATGCCACGGTTAGTCATAGTCCCCAAAATGTAGGAGTGTCAGCACTTTTGATTTTTATGCATTTCAAAATGTTTTGTTAACCTGCATTTTTTCTTATTATAGCCTTTTTCATGCTGTCCAATATTCAATGATCAATTTATCAATAGCCTAAAGCAAGCCAAGACTAATTGATCCTGGGAAGTGCGCGAGAGCTCAAGTCATTTACTGCTAATACAATTAATTATATAGGCCAATACAGTGAATTATATGTAAATTTTCTACTGCGTTAACGCATTCTGTATAGGCACAGTAAAATGTTGATTGGTAAGATTTATGCAGGAGAAATCATAACTTCTATTAATAAAGGTTAGATAAAATACATATTTCAGCGAGGCGCTAGGTTGTACCCTGGACGATTCCAGCCGTATTTCAATTAGTTCTTCCTCATTCACATCCTCCCAGGCAAAAAACAAAACAAAAAAAGAACTTCAAGATTTTTTATTTGTTGGCATCCACGGGAAATGAAAATGAGGCTGCAGCTAATACCTATAGACTATGTCTGTCCACTCTGACTGAATATGAGTAGAAGATTAGCCACATGGACACATTGCACATCTTACTTGGATGTTGATATGTGCACATATTTGAAACTTGCAGTCAACCTACAAACCTTACAAGAAGCCAAGCAGCACAGCCCATGTAAGTATACGATTAATCATAACTGTCATAAGACTATATTTAAATTGTTGTAGCCTAATAGACGTTTAGCAATTCACTTGGTATGATGTTGTATCATTGTAGGCCGACAATATCTGAGTTGTCACTATAAAAACAATTTGCCCGTTTGCAATGGACTTCATTGTGTGCAAGCCATATTTTTTTCCCAAAAAACAAAACAACTATAAATTCACAGCTATATGGTAGAGGTCAAAGGTTTGGGCATCTACTATAGTGTTTTGGATCGAGTTGACAAGCTTCAATGTAGGGCCTATAAAAAATCCCAAGGCATCGTGTGGGCCTAGAAACTAATCCACAGACAATCAGGTCCCATGGAAGTTCACTGTAACATGTCCCTTTGCATAACCTTCAAAACACACAGTCGACCTTTCCGTGAACTCTTTCATTTTAGGTTTGGAAGAGTGACTAAAATAAGAATTAAACTCAGTAAGCCAAGTCTTAAGAGCGTAGACCTACATTACACAAGTTTACTAATCTCTTTGTTTAAGACTATGTATTATAACAACAATCGACGTGCCCTGTTCCACAGGAGACCTTATATTTTTGTCTCAATCGGAATTCAGTAGGCCTATTATAGAATGAAAAAATAATAATATTAAAAAATAACGTACACGCAGCTATTTAGGCCTTTCCTGTGAGATCTTCAAACCAGATAATCGCATGGTTTGTCGCTGAAACGTCAACATCCTATATTTTAATCTTTTATATTCACTGTTTAGTAAAAATATTTTCTATTATTTTACTGTATTTACCTTTAGCTAAGCGTTTTATTACGGGTATTGGAAAAAAAGCTACTTTGAAAACTTGGATTCCCCCCCCCCCCTCCAAGTTTAAATTAACCGAACGTGCATGCCTAAAAGACTGAGTTAAAACTATGCGTCAGAAGTTTGTCATCGTCTTATGGTCTTCTTTGTCCAGCTTTTGCTGTAGCATTCATTCATTCATTCATTCACAACGAAATTAAATATCCTTATACATGTCGCTGCCTTGGTATTACATGTCAACTGTCCATTTAGCCATATTAACACATTTGATAACATTTGAGATCCATACATCCTTAAGATTTTAAAGATGACCGCAAATCAATTCACTTTCTTGTATGCTCCACTAGAATTACGAGTAGCCTACCCTCAGGGTTGTATAAAAATAAATTAATATGATTTCATATCTATGTTTGCTCCATTGTGCAGTCAAAATGTTGAGTTGAGGGCTGGAAGAAACTGGGCATTGTTACTGCAGTTACTGCACCAATACTCCCCTCTTGTGGCTAGAAGTGAGGCTACGGGTCGTAAACAGTTAATCTACATTTTAGTATTTCATATTATGTTCTCTGCTCGAAACCCAATATGCTTTTCTCCTACACATTTCTACCTACCTGTTATGTTTACCAACTGCAACTGCTGTCAATGTTCTTAAAAATGTGTAGCTACATTTAATGGTATGTTTGACCTTATATGGTAACATTTTAGGCAGGTGTTGCTGTTACTTAGCAAGCTGACAAAAGTGACCATGATCTAATTCACTATATTAATGTATTGCAATATTTGATCTAGTGATGTGAAAACGTTAGCTTGCACTAGTTAGTAATGTTTTTGCAAATACTACCAAAAATAGCCTTATAATGTTTACAAAGCAGGCCTACCCCAGGGCCAGATCTAACTGTGAATGGATAAATCTCATTCCAATATTGACAAACAATTGCATGTAATACAAGCAATACAAATATGAAACCTTTCGGTCCCAACTGGGACTTTGTATCTTGCCAACAGAGTTTTAAAGAGTACCCAAATATGCTACTGAAGCAGGGGTGTAATTTGAAGTAATTTTTAGAAATTAAAATTGAACTACTTGTGTGTCCCCCACCTTTGAAACTGATATTTCGCCGATGAGCTGAAGTAGAAGTAATAATAATAAGTATTGTTATTTGTAACGTCAGTTTTTGTAATCCGTTACCTCGCACTCTGCTCACCAGTGTACATTGCAGAAAACCATTCCCTCCCTCTCCTACGTGCATATTGGAAGTAAAGATGAGCGTTACTCTAGCACTGTGTCAGTGCTTTCTAATGTCATTAGCAGACATAACGTTAAGTAACTAGAAGGTAGAAAATTTGCAGTTAGCGAGAGCAAGAACATTGAGGTGTTAGAGGAAAAACGCCAGGAGAAAATAGAAGTTCAACAAATTAAAAAATAATTGTATTCCTTTTGCTCTTTGCCAATAGCTGGGGTGTAAAAGGAATCCTGCCACAACTCACTAGACAACCGATGGCTACTGTTGTACTTGGCAAGGCACAATACCTACTGCCACAAAGGGGCATAGGCTACAAAGGGGTTAAATCAAATGAGTCAACATAGTTAAGATCATAATTTACTGCCAAGTTTGTATGACTAAGCGCATGCATCATAAGATGAGTCACCAATCCTTTTCATCAGAGCGTTAGTTAATGCAATGAAAGTCTCTTTTGATTAAAAAAACAAACAAACAAAAAAAACAAAAAACTGGAGTCTCACTCGTAAATGGGGATTGTTACGTGGATCCTTAACCCGTGCCTTAAGGATCGTGCCTCTAGTGCTGCCAGCACAGGACTCCGCTTTGATACCTGTCCAGGGCAAAAAGGGGAGGAAGCAACAGTCTTTGCTAAAACAAGGGTCACAAGTCAATGAGAGAAATATACAGTGCCACCAATTTCCTATCAAGTGCACATAAAAAAATAAATCTATATACTTGGACTTTTCAGTAAAAGGAAACTATAGGTAAATTATAGTTACATCAAAATAAGGCAAAATATTATAGAGATCTATTTTTAGGGTTACTAAAAAAAAACACGAGGCAACTCCTTGGCAGAGATAGTTCAGGCAGGCAACTTGGACACCAACTATTCTCCGCGTCACACCAGTTCACCATTCACATACTCCCTGTTGTATAGGGTGGTCTCTGTTTAAATCTCCACTTGCAGCATGGCTCCTACCACTGCTCATTGTTTATCTTCATCGTGGTTGTTGCTCATGGCCATATGCGGAGTTTTAGTTTCAAAGGTTGTGGTGGGGGGGGTTGATGGTGGAGGGGTGTAGGGTCCAATACTGCTGAGTCCAATACTGCCGGCTGAAAATAAAAAGTGAAGGGGACATGCCCCCCCCCTGTAAATTACGCCCCTTCTCCATCTCATACTGCTAAACAACTCCTACCCAGCATCCATCAACTTCTGCTCTGTTTGGAATATGTCAGCGGGGGAATCTGTAGATAACTCGTTCCAATCCATGGTGGATCGCTGAGTATGTGGCTTTGGACGAGAGGAATAACTTCAGAGCAGCAGACCCTTGATGCCAATTTGCGAACTACAAATATATTTGCATTTTGGGCACAATAAACTGTTAAACATATTCTTAAGTTGTCCTGACAGAACTGACATACTACCCCTTTGACATATAGAACTAACTATGCAGTAAAGTCATAAATTATAATGACCCGATTTAAATAGTACCGTTAAACCTAGTCTGCCTCATTTCCCTTCTTCTACTCAGGATCCTCTCTCCTTTTGTAATTGTTTAGCAGGTAGCTGTAATTTTCCTCTCATCGTGGTCTGTTGACAAGCAAGGCTGATTTGCGTCAATAATAACCAATAAAATGGCTATCAAGTATTTATTTGAAAATGTACTTGATTTAAAAAAGTGATTTAATGAGGACACAGTTGCAAAAGAGTTTTAGTCCCAATTATTACTCCCCTTGTGAAATTAAGGTTATTAAAAAGTAAAAAAGTACAAAATACAGTATCTTCCTAATGAGTCTGCTTACCATGTATCTTCAGTAAAATATTAGTTATAACTATTGTTTGCAAAGTAATTACAATTTTTTAAAGTAAGTATAGCTAAAATATTAGTGACAGTATGCAATGATGACATACACTTTAACAATTTCTATTTCCTTTTTTTAATTTTCCAGTAGTTCTCTTCTTCATCACTTTTAAACTCAAGAAAGTAGGGAAATTGACTTGTATTGTAAACTTGGTTTTATTGGAAATGGTGTAATAACAGATTTCAAGCCTGAACGGTTAACACAACGAAAAGCTTACATTATTTTGAGGGATTACCATAGCACAGAAACTATGATGTATAAATTATGGTAAAGATTCCAATGACCAGGGGTTAATAAGGTCAAGATGCTCCAGTGACCACTAGATGGGGTAAGAAGCTGATCTTCTTGGCACCCTGGGGGCAAACAACCAAATGATTTGTTTACAAGGCTTGTTTACTTGAATAATAATAATTTGAATGTGTTTTTTATTTATTTATTTAGGTAGGAGGAGAACTTGTGCTGTCGTTGTTCAGTCTGGTTACAGTGGAAACCATCTGACCACAAGTCAAAATTAGAAAACTGATTCATCTTTAAGTAACATACAGTGGGCCTGAGCCAATTGTCAGTAAGTGGTATGCTTTGGATTTGAATAATATATGACTTGGATTCAGGATGATGGTGAACCAAGATTGACTTTTGTGCAGGCCCTCTCGCGTCTTTACCAAGGGTGAAGCAGGCATACGCAGTAGGTATAGGCCTACAGTTTAAAGGGGAAAAAATAACTTTCTATGTAGTTTCTGCAGATTAATCTGATGTTCAGGTGTTTGAAACCATGTGTGGTTTAGGCTAATTTGCTAGCAGCGTTTACATTTCGAGTCCATATGTTTGTATTGTTGGATATATAGAATGGCCAGAAAGCCCAACATGCACTACCAAGCCCTTTTTACCTCTGCATTGGAGATTTGACTATTGATGCTGGTGGTGACCATGCAGTTGGTGGGAGGGGCGGGACACAGGGGCCACCTAACAATCGGAAAGTAGTAGCCTGGAGTAGACGTCCTTTAGGAGAGAGACCCAACTCGAGAAGCGTTCGTTTGGATGGGTCAATCAAGAAAATCCTCTTGTAAAATTACCTGTGTAGCGCGCCATTTCGAGAGAAATATTTATAAGAGAAACGCGATTACGGATATAATCTGAGTGTAGCCAAATAGACAGCTTTATTACAGCAGGGTATTATTCTAATGATACAGTTCTCAGATTAAAGAAAGAAACATTGCCTGGTGTAGCTGCATAGCGGAGGAGGCTCGTGGAAGGACAGGGGAGAGGGATACAATGACTGAGAAAGAGGCAGAAACGGAAAACATAGCAGGTAAGATTAGTTTTTTTATTATTATTGGAACCTCCCTCGAAACATTGACTCACCGATCAACGCAAAAGGCGCGCTGGTTATACAGGTTACTGGGCAATGTTATGATAGCATAAGCTTTGGTTGACTACTATGGGACGCTCCCGTGCGCACAATGTGGTCGACCTGATGGTGGGCGTTTAATTATTACCGCATTATCGAGGTGTAGCACCCCCCTCGCATGCTTTAGAATTGATGATAGTAATTTTTGTGTATCTTCTAGTTACAGCATGAGCATCCCATGAAAACATAATAAAAATGTCGCAGTGTATGGGAATTTTGTCTACCTTAGAGGAAAGCTCACCGCACATATTCGCCTACTCACGCTTCGTTACATTTCCCCGATTACACTAACCCTATTGAATAACCCTGTAATTCTGCCGGGGTATACTAGATGCTAGATGTGTGTCAATATTGTGTCTTCATACTGTATGGTTCTGGCAAAGGAACCCTGCACTTTTATTTTCTATAACGGTGCAGAGTTTGTCACATGGTCTATCTCATCTAGGATTTCCAATGCAGCAAAAGTCTGCATGCCCCGCAACACCTCTAGGCCCAAAGCTAGCTGTCCCAGCCATTTTGCAACAAAGACTGAAGATTTGTTTACAGTTTGCCAAGACCTGCTGAATGTTTGTAATTAGGAACTATCTACTTAATTTTTGCCTATATTTGGCCCTGTGTGAGTTTTTTTGGGCCATATTCCATCAGCTTGCATCCTTAGGGTTTTAGGCTGTTTTATGTTTCATGAATTGCTTCACTTTATAGTTTAGTTATAGTTTAGTAAGGATTGCACGTTTTTGTGTTTGTAGGTGAACCCAAAATACAGCAGTGAGATGATTTGAAGTCAACTTGAGCTACCAGTTTAGCATAGGGGAGGTGTCAAAAACTCCCCCATCCTGCGTGTGCCCTCCCCTTCTCTATTATTTTGAGGACCTGCAGCGGAGAAGACAATGAACTGACTCTTAGTCTTAAAGCTAACTTTTATCAGGAAATTGCTAAGAGTTTCTCGACCATAGGCTTCAAGTTAGGGCTATTTGTTGACCTAATAACATTATCTCTTTCCACTTGTCTGTTATGATGGTGTTATGTTATCACACAGCATGACAGAGGTGTGATTGGAAGATATGTCAATAACCTTGTGGAGTTGACATCCTACAGCAAGGTTAGAATCCACATATCCCTTTTCTCACCAGCAAAAAAAAGTAGCCTAGATTTGAAGTAGCCAGAGATAGCATATAATGTGTGGCCTAAGTGTGTAAGTACATATTCAAGACTGCCACCGGAATATCTAAATACAAAGTTTAGCTTTGTGTTTTTGGACATCAATTTAGATGAAAAGTTGTCCAGCCCCCAACTTTTGGCCTTGTAGGACCTATGAATTGACTGGCAAAATTACGTGTATATTGCAAGTTTACACTTGTAGAACAGAGAACCTTAATATGTTTTGAAATCCCAATGATTGGAAAATGAATTTACTTACTTACAGCATACTAGTGACTTAATACTTACTAAATACTGTTTTATTATTATTAATATTATTTTTCCCAGTACTGTTATTTTTTATTATTATATTATCCACATCAGGGATAACTTATAAGATGAATTGTCTATTGAAATACACAAACCATTAGAGTAAGATCAGACTCGGTCCTCTTTCTCCCATTCCCACGGTAACACTTTGAGGATGCTGACATAAGGGGACCTTTGTTCTTTCAGGGGTGGGGGGCGGAATATGCACGCATGCTCGTATTTGCGTGTATCCCGACTACTGAACTCTCTCTCTCTCTCTCTCTCTCTCTCTCTCTCTCCGTGTGTGTGAAGTGACGTCAGAATGATGACAAGCAGACTTAGTGTGAGCCTTTGGCTCAAAACGCTATAAGTAGGTTGTTATTGTTTTTTTCAGGCAATGCCTTATTTAGTCTGATGTTAGCCTCCCCGAGACACAGAGTGTGCAGTGTAATCTTATTGTATGTGCAGAGCACTTGCTCTTGTGCGGCACACCTCTTATGGGTGTGGGAAACGAGGGGCAGAGGGTGGCAGAAGACTGCCACAGGGTGCCCACAAATGAACAGCTTACAAATCAGGGAGTAGCATCTTGCCCATACGGAATGGCTCTGTGTGCTTAAGATAATGCACGTAGCCTGGATTCCGTCACAATTCTACACCTTATTCGACATATAGCTGTAATCCAAAACCTTTAAGTCAATCAGCTCTTTCAGATTATTAAAAGATTTGGCTGTTAGCTATCAGGTATTGTAATTTGAACGCAGTGTGTAAATAGTGAACAAATTAACATGAAATGAAGTGGACCTCTGTTGATTACCTGAGACTTAAGGACCCATTTCTCATTAGAGGGGAGAATTAATGGATGATCAATACTTCAAGTGTGCATAGAGTGTGCTGATTATTCATCTCAACAATGATAAATATCAAGTCAGAGCATCTACAGCTGCTTGTTGCCAAATCCAAATCAGCGACACTTGTGAGATCGTTTCTGTGCCTTGATTTGCTAACGTCAAGGCTGCCTCCTGTTGCCAAGCACATTTAGCTTCGTTCTCATCTCTCATCAATCTCTCTCTTTCCCCCCCCTCTCTTTCTCTCCACCCCTCTCTCTCTCTCTCTCTCTCTCTCTCTCTCTCTCTCTTTCCGTCTCTCTGTCCCTCTCTCCCTCTCTCTCTTTCTCTCTCTCTCT
>JAVQIZ010042739.1:0-13266 GCA_036023535.2 Galaxias brevipinnis | reverse complement strand
TATACATCACTGTTACAATATTTTACAACTGGCTACAGTGTAACACTGAAAATGCAAAAGGCATAAACCTACTGATAAGATATTGATAGTAGTGTATTGTGTTGAGCACATCAGTGGGTTATTGGTTGGTAGAAAATCTATTCATATGATTTGCGTGTGCCATTTTGATGCAAAAAACATTTTGGTAAGAGATTTGTGGAGTTTTGCATTTTGTGTTTGTGGTTTGGAGTTTTGTGTTTTGAGAAAATGAGCCCAAGATTCAGAAAGTGTGTGTAAACAATTGTGAAAAACTGTAAATAACAAAATAATCTCAAGGTAAAGGATTTTAAGCTTGTTGTTTTCATTTTTCAAGCTTGGCATTAAAATATAGTTTGGCCATTCACAGTGGACCACAACACCCAGAAATCCTAAAGAATTATATCACCACCCTCTTGGAAATGGGTCATGTCTAACAATTAGTTGACCATGCTTTGGCATCAGGTTGTAAACAAACAGTTAGCTAGCTAGCTAAATTTTCAGAACATGAAGGATGGCCCCCTTGCTTGTTGTAACCTTTTGGAAAAATAAGAGTTGGCGGAGCATGTCTGTCATCTAATGTAGAGAACAATAGAAACATTGTTGAAACATGTCAAATGGCTCTTTAAGAAGAGGACAAACATATCTTCACAAATCTAAACAGATTCTTCACGGAATGCAAAATTTAAAAGGTACATTCATTTTTAGGATAGAAAATCCAAGCAATACACCCTCTGACATCACTGGGTGTGCTTTCTCAGAATGGGCTTTATTAGTGTTCGGAATATAAAACATCATGAAAGTTCTCTCACTTGTCCAGTTTTTTATAATAACAGAAGGATAATGAATTTGTTGTTTTGGGGTGAAATTCCTCTTTAAGCTTGCCCACACGTGTTAGCCCTGAAGGAGGTCTAGAACTATCCTTTGCACATGGCTCTCTGCATTTGAGTGGTTAATTATTGATATATGTTCTTTTACTGCATCCACTTTAATCCAAGTTTTCATTCATGCGTTTAATAGAACCACAATGTAACAGCTAAAAAAAGAGAAAACTATTATTTTGTGCAATATAATTTCACATTGGATATACGTATATTGCTTTAGTTATGGTAAAATTACATACAAATTGCAAACTACATAAATTATATAAAATGTACAGTATGTAACATATAATCGCAAATCTAGACAGTAGCTACACCTATCTTGGGCTTAATGCAGCATTAACTTGTTCATATTATATTATTTGACTCTTGTTTAAAATACGCTTTCGTAGATAGCAAGTAATAATGTAACTAATAATGGCAATGTTATTGTGGAACAACATTTTGACATGGTGTCAGCAGACTGCAGGTGAACTATGATCCAAGTTAATGCCTGTGTATGTAACTTGATGACTTTTATGAACTCTAGAAAGTAAAGAACATTTTATCCACTTTTTTATTTCAATAGTGTAATATATTTCTTGCCGCCCTTTTTATGATCTGTTGTTTTTTTGTCTAGACACAAGGCTCACCTGACCCCTAACAGGTTGCTTGGTCTCGTTCTGAGCTCAGGCCGAACCAGTTTCGTCCCAGTATTGTCTAAAGGAATCAAAACTCTGTCACCAATATGTCATATGTGTACAAACAATTGGCAAAACAAATATGTTTCTTTTTATTGAGGTAAACCATTTTGTGACAGGTGAGCCCGATCTGCAACACATAGATCGAAAAGAAAAACAAATGTTAAATATTACATCATTATTTAGTTACCATAAATAATTATCTGCTAAACTGAACCCTTGTCCAAGAACCCCCTTTATAATGATGTCTGAATTTACTACAGCTATTTTATCTTGCAACAGTGATATAAAGGGCCATACATACTTAATTTTATGAGGAAAGGCTATGTGGAAATTGTTGCATGTTTCATGGAAGAAGTCTTTACTTCACCCATACAGTTGCAAAGTTGAAAGTACAATAGAGCAGCTTCGAAGAAGCGGTAGATTTATAGTCATGGAAAAGCAATCAGAAAATTAGGCTCCCCCACCTGCAATAAACTATTCCCCCAAAGGGTTAGCTATTGAATATACCTCCAACCCCTTACTGGAAATGCATGTGTCTCACATTCGCAGGTTGTATTCCTAGCAGGGTTGCTCATGATTGAGATATTCCCTGTTTTCTCTGCTCTGTCTTTTAATTGCTTTTCATTTCAGAGAGTGGGTTAATATAGTCATTTTGAAAACCGCTGGAAAATAAGGCCTCGCTAAACTAGTGATCAATCATGGCCCTCATTTGCATGTTCACGCTCTGCTCCGGGATTCCAAGCAGTGAGTGGCCAAGGGATTTACGGTGTAACGCTAATGCTTAGCTTCAACGGTTCATCTTTAGACCATTTAGAGACGGAGCTCCACCATTCATCTTTGGAGACAGACTCTCATTCCACCTTTGCCACAATTACCCTGAAAAGTGTTGTTCCAGGACTAAAGCACTGTTTGACAAGTGAGTGCTTCGCTTCCTCTTGCAGGTGCACGTGTCCATGAAGTATTTATGTCACCTTTCGTTCACCATCTGTGTGCACACAGATTATACTGAAAGGGCTCTTCACTCATAATTGTGTTATATGAATATGTGTGAATTGGTGAAAATAAAAAATTAAAATAAACTTCATAAATTCATAAACTCATTACTACTTCTTTTATGACTTTGCTGTGTACCTTTAGGTGAACCTTTGTGTGTGTGTGTGTGTGTGTCTGTGTGTTTGGGTGTGTGTGTGTGTGTGTGTGTCTGTGTGTGTGTGTACAATATGTGGTGTGTATTTGTGTGTTTGTGTGGATTCGTACGTATTATATGACTATTTCTTGGTGTGTGGAACAGAGTAGCACACATTGTTCTCTTCAACATGCTGTGATGATGGAGTACATCCCCCTCTGCTCTCCTCCAGCCTTCTTAGACCTTGTCTACACGCTAAAAGAAACATGAAACTTGGTGCTAGCCTCAATGGGTCACCATCCTAGTCCTGGTCAGTCGAAACTGAAAACTCTAAGCCTTTCTGACATATAAAATCAGACAGTTTTCCTCAAGGCCAATTGTTGAGGATTTACTTGGGATGTTTGTATCTCAGAGAACTCAAATATAAATTTGATCAACCGTGTAGCTTTATTTCTTGACATGTTTGCACAGCCGGGACATTCAGGATCTTCCTGATGTTGTTAGAGCTTTGAATTATGCCACTGGCACCGAGCTTTGCTTAATGCTGGTCGCTTATTCTCCCTCCCTGCTTCATACTTTAATACCAGTCATTATATGTGGCCAACTCGAGGGCACCACACAACAATAAGTAATGTAACTTTCTACCTAAACTTGGTACTTTCATTTAGAAGAGTGCACGGTAAAGGAGTGGATCTAACACGCTGGCAACGTTTCTGCTTTAACGTCCTCTAATGTGTACACCAGCTGCCGGTGCTAAGTGGGTTCACCAGAAGGTTGGGAAGAGCTACCAGAAACAGTGTCAGAGTGATGTATAGTGGAAGTTTACGCCCCTTTAGAGGAGCTGGCTTCTTAGCCCTTTGAAATATTTAAATGTTGGGAGTGTTTTTAATGTGAGATTGATAGAATAGGGTCATTGTCAGCAGCCAAGCAACTGGAAATATATCCCATGGAACTTCCCCATCTGTGAAATGACAATGCAACATTCCAGCTTTGCATTGGACCATGCTTACATCGAGTTCGATTTGAAATGCACATTATTTTCATTGGAGCGATGGATTCTTAAAAGGAACAATATGGTCCACAACAGCTGTAATCCACAGTTAGCTCATGGGCTCATGTGCCTTATTATTCTATAACACAAGGTATATCACATGACTCACACACACACACACACACACACACACACACATACACACAGCTTGAAAGCACACATAACCTCTGGTAAACATTTTCCTGTTAAATGTTTTTAACTTTCAATGTATAGGCACTTTGCAAATGTCTTGATTCTCTTCTCTTTTTTTAACGAACTGTGGTGCACTGCCTCCATAATGCACTGTCCACCTCCCAAGCCTTCAGGCTGTTTTCCAGTGGGTTGTTGTTTCTATATATGGAGTCACATTTAGCCCAAAGCTCAGGCTGGTCCTGGGTACGAGGCTACAAAGACACTCCCCTGGCATGTGGATGGAACACATTATCCCCTGTGACTGTGGGGAGGGTGTGTGAAAGCTGTGTGCCAGATATCCACTGGGCTCCTCCTCCCGGAGTTCTCAGGCCCGAGACGGAACCAGGGAAAGGGGCATTAATAATGCAGTGAGTGGCTGCTGCCTCCCCACTTCAGAATGGTGAAAAGCCCGTTGGCTGCCAGCCCGACAGAGCTTCCTCATCCTCAAGCCTGCAGGTTACAACCACCAGGATGAGCTGGAGCCCCAATAGAATACAGCCACGCTGCTTCTGTGGTCCTGGAGACCACCAGTGGCCGTGGGTAGTGGATTTTGCAGACAGATAGTGAGTGAGAAAAGAGAGGGAGAAGAAGAAAGTGCAAAAGGAGAAAAACCAGGGTGAGAGTTCAGCTCATCTCGATGTTTGCATAAATTTGCATTTGCAATGTATTTGTGTTGTATTGCTTGTAATGTTTGGGGAGTTTGAAATATAACGAAAGTAATGAATATATTTATGGAAAATGGTTGGGCTTTTGTGCCATTTGTGATCCATAAGGACATATGGATTGCATATCTTTCACCCAAAGGATGCTACACTTTTCTTATAGTGCAGAACAACTATTTCATATTTCTTTTCTGGTGGTCTAAAGAGGCCTTAGATCAGATAGGTTAGGTTAGATAGTCAATCCCATGTATATTAGATTTGCTTGTCTGGCAGCACCCATGCCAGTGGAGGAAACAGCATCACTATCAAGTCACTCAACAAGCATCAACAAAGCACACGTATCAGTCAGATGGTACAGACACAAACATTACAATGTAAGACAAAGATTGATAGTAGTACAAAAATATGCAATATTAGGTCAAATGACGATGAGAATGATGATGATGCTGAGGAGGATCATTCTGAATTACGTAGATATTTGCATATTGTAGTAAATATTAGACAATTTGGTAAAACAGGCTTTCACTATTTGTATTATTAGTGCCTCCTTCTGGAAACACAGGTCTAAAAAAGCAAACACTATTGAGGTCATGACTGTACCAGTGGTGAAAACGTCTGTTGGATGATAGAAGCGGTTGAAGTAGAACATAATCAGCCAAGAGCAATTTGTAAATAAACATATTGATAAAATGTTGTTTCTACTGATGTGGCTCTGTAATGAGTAAATAAAATTAAGATTGCTTTAGCAGTGTCCCCGGTATTAACTGGAATAGGCCTATATCCTAAATGTTTTTTCTGTTTGTTTTGTGGTTAATTGCCCAAAAATGACGCATTTTATGTTTGCCAAACCTACCATTTATGTTTCAATGTTTTACCACTAGAGGTCAGCAGCAGCCTTCTAATCACCTCTGCACCGTTGTCGACGGAATGAACCCCAACTCTCCAAAACAAGTCATGTGGGTTGGCAGTTAATCGAAGTGACCTGGCTTCGCTGGAAAAAAAAAAGAAAAAGGACACTTTTTGGTGGATTTACGTAGCTTTACAAGTCATCTCATGTTACCCCTTGGTGAGGGGGTACACACACACACACACACACACACACACATTATGAGGTGAGATTATATTATGGGGCAATAAGAGAGCAGATAATTCGATGACATTGTTTTATTGCATAAAATTGTGAAACTTTGCACATGAAGTGTTTAAATAGCTGGCTGTGATAACATTATTATTATGCATGCGTTTGTATATTTCGATAGCTATCACGTCACTTTACGTTTTAGTATCTACAGTGTGCCTGTAAATGGAGACGTTATGATAATATATTGATCAAAACATTATAATTAATGTCAGAACCTCACTCATGTTGAAGTTATAACGAATTTCAAACCCAAGTGAAAATCATTTTATTTGGGTAGAAATTATTAGAAAATTATGAAAAAATTATAAAAAGGATAGAACAAATAAACAACAAATAACGTGCCATATTCAGCCAATATTTAAGTGTCATTCCCTCTGTGTAGCCTTTGTTGCTTTCCCTACCGAGAGGCTATTTCAAATTCCAAATCTGTAAGAAGCTTCATGCCTAATTTATGTTTCTAGTGTAGTTGTAGGCTGCAGTTAATGGGCCCAGGCCCACCCACTGGGCATCCATAACCATCCAATCAGATTGCCTTCTTTGTGCACACATTTGATATTAATGACACCCAACATGGAAGCCTTTGTCCTCAAAAACTGGCTAGATAGTTAACAAACGTTGGTGGCGATTATAAGATTTCAAACCTGCGGCCGTTGTCTGGGTCCTTGTGTCCCATGGATGTTGTTTGTCTTTACTAAACAGTTCTTGTCCCATTTCTTAATTAACATTACGGCTGAATAATGTCGTCACAAGCCAAAATGCCAAAAGAGACGCTGTTCAATAAAAAATTCATTGTTGTTGATCGAAGTAAGTAATTACCGTAGGGATGGGAAATGTTTATTGTTAGTGTTGTCTTGGGGATGTTTAACATTGGGGAATTTGTTACGTTGTTTTGTTTGGAAACCTGGACTGAAGTTATAGAGCTGGCAGGGTAGACGGCCAATCAAACTTATGCACTCTCTTGCGTCGTTCCAGTTAGAAAGCGCACGTGTACATCATTAAACTCCAACACTTAGTGCATGGCTTGATGTGAACTACTTTCTAAATGTGGACGTTAAATACAGCTTGTGTGTATTCGGGAATACGGTCTACAGTCTATGTGTGATTTTCAGAGCTTGCTTAGTGTGATTGGTACTGGGCCCACCCATTTTTCTCCAGGCCCACCTATATAATATGAATTCCTGGCTACGCTACTGGTAGACTGTCACTAAAACGAGACTCTTATAGTACGTACAGCATATGCATATAGTATTACAAATCATTCAGGATAAATAAGAAACACAATCTCACCTTTGGATAGATTTCACTCTTGTTAACCTTAGAGCTTACAAGAGTCGCTTCTATCCAAAGGTGAGATTTGTTTTCAATTAATGGATTTCAGAAACACTAAAATAATTGTAAATCCCTTTGTCTTGATTCCACCATTAAATGCACCAAGGTACATAAGGATTTATACCAAATGATTCCTTAAAACTCTCTGATTGAAAAGAGTAGTGAATCAGTGATGGGAAGAAAAAAAGGCCATTTTCAAAAACAAGTTGCAAATCCACAGAGAGCTGGGGGACATTTTCCCTCGAACTTCACGTTACCATGGCAACTCTCTTTGGGGAAAGACCTCCTTTACCGTGTGCCTGCAGTTCAAGTGCACCAGTTAAGATTCCCAAAAACACCACTGGAATGGCTAAAATATTAACCATGAACCTTTCTGATCCTTATACATGTCCCAATATCTATATCATTTGATGTATGTGTTTAGTGGATCAAAGATATGCCACAGTAATGACCCCCCAATGTGTATTCCCCTCAGCAGGACCACTAACCAGCTGGGTTGAATACAGGAAGTAGACAGCAGTAGGCTACTCGTTGGTGCCCTCTAATTACAGTGATTAGGGCCCCTTAACCCCCTATGTCAGATACATTTACTGAAATCTGAAAATGATTGCAAATGTTCTGAAATGTATCAGCTGTAGGTTGGTATATAGTTAACATCCAAGGAAGGCCTTGTCAAAGCTTTGGTACAAATTCTAAGTTGTGTTTGATTTCGTGTGTGTGTTTGGACGGGCGCGGGGTGTGTGCGAGTGTTTCTTTGCTGCACCCACACATGCATGCTTGAATCTATGTTCCTGGAGAGTAAAGCAGATGTATAATTAGTGAGATCATTCTTGATTCTCTACCTCTCGTCCTCCGCCCAGAAAGCGATCTGCGCTCTCCCCTCTACTCTCTCCCTCCCTCCATATATTCCACTCTCATTTTGCCCACAATCTACATCAGTGACATCGCTACACTATGATGAGAAGGCTGCTGACAGACTCTGGCATGACATCTAATTCTTTTGATTTTTAAATGTGTATGGTCATATTTGCTCCGGTAAGCTTCAACTTTTGTGTTTCCATGGTTGGACAAGGTAATATGTTGATATTCTTATTTGTATTCAGGTTTCATTTAGTTGGTATCTGATTAAAACACATTTTATTGATTTTATTGATTTTATTGATGACAAATCTCCTTTTATATTTTTCGTTAATGTTATTGCTGTTCTTTTTCTGGCATGATAAACATGAAAGAACATGAAAGAGAAATTCATAGGCGAGCTTAGATTCAAGCTTGAACAGTTGTTATACAGTAAACCCGTGCAAGTGTATTAAGCCTGCCAGCTACATTGTACCTTTGGTATTTCATCATACAGCCAATTAACATGTTTAGGTTATTTCATCATGTAAAGGTGTGCCGTAAGATTGACCATCAGAGACCTTCTGGTTTACTTACAACTCCTTTTGTTGTTGATTACTGTGTTTGTGTGTGAGTGAACTTTGTTTGTGTGTGTGCGTGTGTGTGTGTGTGCGTGTGTGTGTGCGTGTGTATGCATTGAAAGCAGAATACATTTAACAGAACAACGTTGACGAGAGTATATGTCTGTGTAAGAGAGAGAGCGAGGGAGAGAAAGAGAGGAGGGAAAGCGAGAGAGACTGAAAATACATTATTAATGGGAAAGAAAAAGGAAGTTAGTATAATATCCAGTAATGTTATCGGTTGGTTTACTCTGTGGGGCTGTACCCACCCGGAATCACACAACAGGGGGTTCTCTGTTTGCAGTCTTCCAAAACGTAAATTATTAATATGTTTTGTTGTTCATGAACCCATTATCAATCTTGATGTTTGATGTTTGTGGCAAATAATGAAGAAGCAGATCTATGGACTCATGAAGTATGTAAGACCATTAATATAAAACTGTTGTACTAGAATAAGTAAGTTTATGGCAAGCTTAGAGATGTCAAGCACCGACAGATCTTTACATGCAATATAAGTATGCACAACATACTTACATACACAACTGTCACAATGTCCTAGTGGACAACTGTAAACAATGGCTATTTACTGTCTGTGTCGCACTGTAATACGTAAACCATTTTCTTTTGGTGAATGATGGACATATTTTGCCACCAGAGTCAGAGGCAGGTCAGGATGACATACATTGCCAGCCCCATTGTGTAGGAAGCCAGTGCCCAAGGACACCACAGAGTGTTACTTTTATTTAGCGCAATCTTGGCGTCATCACTCCATCACTCTCTGTCTCACTGTGCTTTCAAACAGATTTTTGCCATTTGCGCATTTGCAACATGTGGAGGATACTATGGTTACCTGCGGGTTAAAGTGGACTGTGCAGACAGAAAGCAGAGTAACTCCAGTATTAACATTGATTTGGCCTACCCTTTCAGGTAAGGATGTTCCTCATGGTTCTGTTTACTTGCCTCCACACAAGTATCAAATATGAAACTGAGCATATACTGTACAACTCAGACAGTTTCATAACGAATTGAAGATATGTGCTTGTGGGTATGTATGTGCACATACGTTCATTCATTGTCAGAAATCAATATTTCCTGCAATAAGACGCCAGACAAAGCAATAGCGTCTCAGAAATTTAAGGCAAGTTTACAGTATGTTCCATTAAGCGAATCTCCCAATAAAAAAAAGTACATACATACTGCATTTTCTCTCTCACTCTGGTTTGAGTAATTGATTTTGCTGAAAGACTTGTATCATTTATTTGACTGGTTATCTGTCTATAGTTATTATAATGCATATGCTATTGTCTATTTAAATATCCTCTGAACACCACCGGGTTATGACCTACTCCCCATTTGATACAAACTGTCTAAACGCTGGTCGCATCCTCCTGGTTGATAACAACTCTGAAGTAACCAGTTCAACCCCTCATAAGATATTCTGTCTTTTTGTCTGTTGATCTCTCTGTTTGTGTCGTTGCCTTTTTCCATGTTTGCTGTTTAGAATGTGAAGCGTCGTAGGGTTTTAAAAAAGTCCTATATAAATAAAATGTATTTGTATTATTATTAGTAGTTGTTCTTTTGTCTCTGTTTGCTACTGGAATGTTACAGCATGTTTCTTTTATTTTGAGTAGTGTACTGCTTCTATTGCCCTGCTCTTTCTCTCTCTTAGACTGCAACAGGTCCATTTTAAGGCCCCCTTGTGTGAAAAGAACAGACAAGAGATCGTCTTTCTCGAGGGAGATTTCTCTAGCTCAGCCCAGTTTTTTGTGACCGTGGCTGTGTTTGCCTTCTTGTACTCACTCCTTGCAACAGTAGTGTATATCTACTACCAGAACAAGTACAGAGAGAACAACCGAGGTCCACTCGTGGTAAGTTTTGTCATTGTGGGCTGTGACGTTTAGTAATATAAACGTGTATTTCAACGTGAATGTAAAGGATCCCTGTGACTATTAACTTATTTTTCCCTTCTCTCTCACACAGGATTTTATTGTCACCGTAATCTTCTCCTTCATTTGGCTGGTCAGCTCTTGCTCCTGGGCTAAGGCGCTCTCTGATCTCAAGACAGCAACAGATCCCACCCAGGTCCTTGTGCTCATGTCTGCCTGCAGAGTCCCGGCTAACCAGTGCACAGCTGTCCAGGGGCCTTTGTGGTCACGTCTCAACACATCCGTGGTGGGTGTTTTCACACCAAATACTGCAGGATCAACCCCTTGACTATAACCATCACCATTTGATTAAACTAATACGTTGACACATGCAAGTCAATATACAGTGTTTTGACAGCTCCTATTAATACTCCATTTCCAGGTCTTTGGCTTCATAAACTTCGTCCTTTGGGCTGGCAATATTTGGTTTGTCTTCAAAGAAACAGGCTGGTACAAGACCGGCAAGAGATATCCAACCAGGAGTGCTTCTGGGAAACGTGCCAGCGGGATGAGGCAGCGCCTTTACAGCCAGAGCAGCTTTGACCAACCAGTGGAGAGCTTTGATCAACAGCTCTACAGAACAGGCAGCGTCCATCAATCAAGGGAGAATTTTAGTCTGCAGTCATTCAGACAAGATAGTATCAACCAATCAATGGACCATTTTAGTCAACAGTCATTCAGACAAGATAGCATCAACCAGTCAGGAGCAAGTTATGGTCAACAGCCCAACGGAGCAGATAATACCAATCAATCGCTAGGAAGCTTCAGCTTGCCACAGACATTTTTAGGCACACCAATCATCTATAACCAGGAGGATACACCCAAAGGTCCTATTGTGTTTGTCAATCAGATGTAGACCTTGCCGTAGCAGAACAGTGTGATTGGCATGCCCTTTTACAGTTCCATTGGATTAGGCAATTTGAGGTTGAAGGCAAAATAAGTGAAAGGGGTATGGGAACATCAGAGTAGGTTCTGTGTTTGCTTTTGTCCTTTTTTCTAGCCTGGCTGTGCATGACATATTTGTTTTTCCAAGTCAGATGACACTTTTCAAGGTTTGTGTCAAGAAATGGTCAAGGATAAGTTACCATACCTACCATTCTATCTTGACAAACAGACAATAGAATATGATACTTTTAAAAACAGCAAACGAAATCTGTTGCATAAAATGTCGCATAATTGCTAAAAAATTATATATCCTCAGTTTCTTTTAATTTCACCTACACAGTGATTTTGATGTGTATTTCTTATACTTATGTTGTTGATGTGGTTTGCCCGGCTTGAATCTTAGAAATATGGTCAGTTTGCTCAATTGTGTTGTTAATCATTTTTGTACCTGTGCTGTTTTTTTAATGATCATTGAGCACCTATAAGCAATGCTTGTGAGTTGTGTTTCTATAAAAAAAAATCACAAATATTATGTTTACTATTTTGATGTAAATTTATCCTAACAAATTGAACGTAAATGACTGACAAATTAAAACAAAAACTTCCACAGAGTATTGCTTGCAGCTAATTATTTGTTTTCAAAATGTTGACATTTTAATAGGAAATGTAAACAATTGTTAGAACACAAAAACAATATACGTCTGATGGCTATTGAATGCGCTTAGAACGTCATGTTTAAGTCTACGTGGTTTGTGAGTGCATGAAGTTGTCAGCGCAATAGTAGATGTGTAGTTATAGTGTGTTTTACCAAGGCAAACTTATTCTGTTGATCAGTGCAGTGTTAAATACACAGAGCCCTACATATGTGGTGTTCTTATATTGTTATAAGTCATGTGATTTAGCAGTGATATATGACTACAAAACGTCCCGTGTAGTAAGGTAAACGTCTGTGAAAGTCCACCTCTGTACATTAAACATATTAAGGACCTAATCTCCATGAAGGAATAATTTAGGCAATGAACAAAGTTTTGTACATCACTATGCATAATTACAAACTTCTTGTATAAGCCACAAATTTATTGTATACTTCATTAATTTTAAAGCTGGTTCCAACATATCATAACTGTCAACTGAGGATTTATTTTCCTTGATAACTAAATCACTAATGAAATCACTAAAGATCATGCCTCATTCTGACACCGTAAGCCCCCACACATGGCCAATGAATGTACGATAGGCAAAATGGGTGGACATGAGCATTGGAGCTTGGCAGATAATGAGGTTTTGGGGTGTTATTAAGACCTCAGGGCTGATCCGTTAGTATAAGTGGAAAGGCAGTGTTTGTCTTTTTGGGAGACACCCCAACGGAGATGTTAAATACATGCAGGTGCCCATGGCATATGAATTACGGTTGAAATTACAGTGGGTGAACCCATGGGATGACAATTAGGGTCAGCCTATCGGCAGGAAATAAAAGGGTATATGGGAAAGCCTGCCAGTCGTCTACTATGTTTAGAGGTTGTGGACGGGCAGAGAGTTGGTTGGAGCAGGCTATGTTACTGGCTCTAGTAGTCTAACAGGTCTTTCACAATTACTGTTGAACATCAACTCCGATTAAGGTTCCAAGAGGCGTCATAGGCAAATGTTTTCAAAACGTCTGTAAATATTTTGGTGTGTGTCATGGCTTTAATGAGCGTAGCCTACTTTTGAGATTGTTAGTTGGTAGAAACCAAGACACTGATTCACTTAATTAATTGAATGCACTTTACTGGATGATCAAAATGAATTTCGTTTGTAAAAAAAAGAAGATTAAAAAGCATACATGGAATGATTTGGGATGTATCATTTTGGGGTTGTTAGTTTAGTATCTGAAAGAATCAAGACAGAAGGCGAGAGAAAGAGAGAGAGAGAGAGAGAGAGAGAGAGAGAGAGAGAGAGAG
>JAVQIZ010042730.1:0-12624 GCA_036023535.2 Galaxias brevipinnis | reverse complement strand
GTGTGTGTGTGTGTGTGTGTGTGTGTGTGCCAGGCTTGGCAGGCGCGCCGGTCGCCCGCGGTGCACCACACACTGCCATGCTGTGCCAGCAAACAGCGCGGCTGCCCTCTATTTGCGGTGTCACATATATCAAACGCACGCTGCTATCACTTAGCCCTGGCTAGCCTGAACCCTGCCTCTGAACTCTCCTCGGCTGCCCGGTGGAGATGGGCCCTGCCGTTTCACCACTGCTGCCAAAACGGACATGGGATCGGCTGTGATCCCGCCGACAACGCAATGATTGATTGTGTGGGAAAATTGGACCGGATGAGATGGGCCACGGATTAAATGCGACCAGACTTTCACCCCGCTCTGCCTCTACGGGAAAACTTGCTGTTTTCTCCCTGAGGTTGCATAGCTCCCTCTGCCCACAGCCTGACCTCTGGAACAGAAACATGCAGACATGTAAAGCGCCCGCACGCACACGCTAAACATTCACACAAGCAGTGTGCGCGCCAAACACTCCTCTCGACTCTTCACACGGACAAACCGTCCGCATTTTCCCTCCTCCTCCTCCTCCTTCTCCTCCTCTTCGGCCCGGTGCGCGTTTTCACAAGAACCAGTAAAGCCCATTGAGACCCCCATTATGAGCCCAGGAGGAGAGGTAGGAGGACAGGGGGGAGGTGGAGAGGTATTGTCTCCATTCTGTGGCTGGTGCCCGGCGTTGTTCAGGGCCGCGTTGGGAGGCAGGCCGCGGCCCTCCAGGTGTCCCCGTCCCTCAATGTGTTCCCCAGACCCTTCAGCAGCCCCTCCAGCCGACAGTCTGTGACCCCACGACCCCGCAGCCCCGGCAACCACGGGGAGCGGGGTCCCCCCTCAATACAGGTCGGGGGCGCTAATAGACTGGCCCGGAGCTTTCTTTGTGAGGTCACCTACAAAAAGAAAGAAAGGAGGAGGGAAAAAAAAGGAAAACCCTCCCCTAACCCACTAACCCGCCGCCCTCACACCCAAACCAGGCCCTATTCAAATCAAAATAGGGGGCTTTTAATTGTGAACCCACCTCCCACCTTTCTCCTCCCAGTCTGTCTGCGTCTCGCCTTCTCCCTCCTTGTCCTGCAACACTTATCTTTGGAGCCCGAAGAGGTGCTCCAGCGCTGGGCTAAAGGTTCTTAATGTGTCTGCATTCATAGAAAGAGACTGTACTGAAGGCTGTTTTTAACCCTGTTTACCGGCCGCCATCCATTTGGCCATGAGTCCTTCACTTTCTCTCTCCCGCCGTCGCTCGCCCTCTCTTCCGAACATCCCCCTTTCTCTTTCTCTCTTCCACCCACATCCAGTTCCTTTTGTGATGGGATATGAATGCACTTTCGTGGTTGATAATTACCCCCATACTCCTCCACCACCATCACCTCTCTCTCTCCCTCTCTATCTCTCTTCCTCCCTCACTCCCTTCCTCCCTCTCTCTCCCGTCCTCTCTCTCTCTCTCTCTCTCTCTCTCTCTCTTTGACAGTGGGATCCACAGGCAGTCCTTGTTCAGCCAGTAATTTGCCTGTCCTCCTTATTCATTGAGAAGGTACAAATTATCCCTCACATGGGCACTGGCTATTCTCCTTCTTCTCTGCCTTGATAAGAGCCACACTAAACGATGAAAATGTACAGAAATAGACCATTGCACTGCACACACCCCCCCCCATTTGTATACTCAATAATATTAAATCTTATGCTATTTGATGTGTTGCGTATACGGAGTTTAGTCGATTCAATAGGGAGTCAAAAAAGAATCGATAGTTGATATTTATTTGACTGTTTTGAATCTACCCATGGAGGTGCAGGAAGTGAGTCCCCTCTCCAAACGCCCAAAGAGGGCATCCAACGATCTATGAAAGCATTTTGATTGGGAGCGTTTAGCTGGGCATTTAACTTGAGTGCCATAATTACAGCCAAGAGGCGGCCCGCGGTCCCACGTCCCACTGTGCCCCGCCCACCTGGCAGTTCACCGGGACGATTCCTGGGCCTTACAGGGTCCGGGGCCTGCCGTAGAGGACAGGGGCGCCCTGCTGCTTCGGCGCCTGCGGCCGCAGCTCAGGTGTCCCCGCGGCACCGACGGCCATTCAGCCTGGTCCAAACTATGCCAAGAGGCAAAGAGATAGTACACATAGTTAGCGAAGGAAAGGATTTCTGGGGACAAATCACTCTGGGCTCCTTGTGACCATCCGCTGCCATTTTGTTTTTGGTCTGTTGACGCTGGTTTCCCATGATGCATGATGTCACGTTAGCCCTGTCTGCATTCACACCCCTCCAGGCTGTTTTCCCTCTGAATCTTCAGGCACGCTGGGTTAACTAAGGCATATCTGTGTGATTCTAATTACAAGCACTGAGCTCAGCTTGGAAGCATGGTGACGCCAGGGGCCATTGTGGCTATTTCTTTAATGGCTGGATACAGGAACCTTACGATAACAGGTTTAAGCTGATCGATGGTGCTATTCAAGGATACTGAGGCCGTGACCACTGGACGGAGACCCCCAATGATCCAGGAAGTTTTCACAGGCATATCAGGAACAGGATGTTTATACGGGTATAGCGAAAAGCTGCCAAATAAAACCACCATTTCCGTTTGAGAAGAACGATAGGGCACCTAATGGACTGGCACGCGGCTCCTCCATCGCTACAGGAACGTTAACGTGAAGGTTTTGCGGGACAAAGGTTCAACGATAATTGCCGAGGACAACGCCTGAGAAGAGTAGCCGTATCGGTGGTTGGGGGGGGCGGGGGGGGGGGGAGGAATAATAGAAGCGCCAGCCTGGCATTGTTCTCTGTAAACTGTGCGGCTCCTTTTAGCAGAGATTGACGCCAAAGGGGTGAAGGAATGGAGTCGGAGGCCGAGGTGAGACCCGGGGCGGAGGAACGACACGGCGGCAGCGATGTAGGGGGATCCTCCCACTGGCTCCCTGACCCCCCCTGACCCCTCAGCGGGCTGGCGCCTTTGATTCCTCATGCTCTCTCATCATCCCCACATCAAGAAGTATCTCGTTTTTTTTTTGTTTTTTTTGTTGCATATCTTCATATTTCACCCATTTCCCCTTTGTTTCTAAATTGGGGCACTTGCGTTCTCTCTTTTCTGCTCCTTTCCATTTCCTTATTCCTCTCTCACTTCTTACATCTGTTGTCCTCCTCCCCCTTTCAGAGAGGGGGGGGCCATAATTGATGGATTTCATTGAAGGGTGTAGGTTTTATATGCATATGTGCCAAAAGCCCTAATGCATTGATATTCTCCCCCAGGCAAAGGGAGAGGGGTGACCCTGCTGGCTGAGTGGCAGTGGCCGTCATGCATAGCATCTCTAAAGTGGAGGGAGGGGGGAGAGAGAAGGGGAAGGGCGAGAGGGAGGCTGAATGTCACTTTCAAGTGTCTCCTCGGCACTCTCCCCTAATGAGAGATGGGTTCTGCTCCGCAGCCAGCCAGGGGAACCATGGAAGTGCCCTCTCTCCAGCTCTTCCTCCCTCCCTCCCTTCCTCCCTCCCTTCTCGTTTTCCTCTTCCTCCTCCCTTCCCCGCTCTCCTCAGATCTCAAATCCTCCACGGACCTGACACCTGAGGAAGGGTCCGCTGCCAGCCTGACCATGTCTCTCCTCCACCTGCACAGCCACATCCCCTCCTGCCGACAAAGGCACGGGCTACCAATCCACGAGCCGCGGCTAGGTAGCTAACCGGCCTAACAACCTCCCCGGGTATCAGCCGCGCTTCTCCAAAACCATTCCCCCAATCAACGTCGGCCAAACCAACTGATGCAACCCCCGTCTTGTCCTCCTCTTCTTCCTCTTCCCCTTTTTCCCTCTCTTCTTTTGCTAACGCCAGCTAGCCTCGCTAGCCGTTTCATCCATTCCGGCTGAAGGGAAAGGTGAGAGGAGAGATCTCCCAGGACTCATCTGTCAGACACACCCGGCCGGCTGATTTACATTTACCGCAAGGATTTATGGGATGCCCGCGACGAAATGAGTCGAAGCAGCAAGAATCTCCGGGCGAGGAGCGGCTGAGGCTGGGGGAGGGGGGGGCGGGGGGGATTATTCAAAGCAGTGATTATTTTAGGACGGCCATTACGCATGCACACCTGATCAGAGGGTATCACCCGTGACTCCCCCCGTCCTCCATGATGGAGAGGGGCCCCGTCCGAGCCAGCCTCGCATTCTACCTGCCTTGCATAAAGGAGAATTCTCCCAGGCACTGGGGAGCTGGCTCAAAGCTAAATTGGGCCCCCGGACAGGGAGAACGGAAGGCAGAGAAGAGCAGATGAGGCAGTTATGTATGCACCAGGGATTGAGATGAGGGATATAGTCAAATTCGCGATCAAATTTATGGTTTTAACAGAAGCCGCTATAGCCATATATTACATGTGGGGTTCCCACTACGTGTGCAGCCGTTACTCATGTCTGCGCGAGTATGGTCGCTTATTTGACCCGATTCTCAACCGAACATTTCATCTTCACTTTGGATCGAAATAAACCACGGCAGACCGCGCGCAGATGTGAGAACCCAATGTAAACAGGTTCAGCATGACGTGCCATACAAGCACGTATGTTGAGTGTTAATGCTCGCAGCCTGTTCCCTCTGTAATTTCACAGTAGCCGCGGCGGCCTCCTCCTCTTCATAGCCATTTACATTCCTCTCTCTCTCTCCCCGCAAGATTAGCATCATTACTTACCAATCCGCGGCACTTTCCTGCAGGAGAAAAAGGTTACTTAGCCAAGGTTCTGGAGGATGAGCAGAATCTCTTCCGCCGTAGCGCGATAACGGAGGTCAGCCCACTACCCACCCACCAGCACCCACCCACCCCGCGCCTGTGGCCCCCAGGAACGACCTGATTTCAATTCAGACGCACTTTTTGTTCAATTGCCCTACATGAAGGAACTTTGCGGAATGGGGCCAGTTGATTATACCACCACTACGCTTATTTTATTTCATGCCCAAAACAGGAGATAATTTTAACAATCTAGGGCAACTAATCATGGGATTTTTATTTTTTTTACTCTCTCTTATCTTCTTTCATTTGCTCCTCTACATTTGTTCTTTTATTTAATATTCTCTCTCTCTCTCTCTCTCTCTCTCTGTCTCTCTCTCTCTCTCTCTCTCTCTCTCTCTCTTTCTCTCTCTCTCTCTCTCTCTGTCTCTCTCTCTCCTTGCCAAATATGTCGGATGCATCAGTGTCAAACACTGAGAGAGCGGGTAAGGTCAAAGAGCACGTGGAGATTGGTGATTAGCCGTTAGCAATTAGCAGCTCTTAAGATGTGAGGAGCAAGGAATGGAGAACAGCTCGTAGGAGAAGGTCACCCATTAAGCTCAAAAATGTATAACCTCCTCATTGTGGCCAGCTACAAAGCAACACTCCTATGGCAGGACGGGATATGTGTTGTAATTCAGGCTCCGTTTTCCTTTTCATCCTACCCTAGACAAAGAACGACAGACAGGCTAACCCACATCTAGACAAACACTTCGATATGCATGCATTCCCCATACATTAACCTGATTCTAATATCTGGATTCATAGGTTCAGTGTTCCCTGCACTAGGACTACTCCAACCGTTCCTACAGCCCTCACTGTTCCAGTTCAACCCGCCTCAGGAAGAGTCAAAGACTGTTGTAACCTTAGCTGTGTCTCTGTGTCAGCGGGTTGCAGTGTTTTATTGTTGCTTTCTGGTCGGGGCTATGATCCCTTTACCCTTGAGAGACATTTACTTACATTAGAGAACTGGGCAAAGTTCAACACAATCCGCTCCATCTTTTCTGTTTTGGAGCCCACTCTTTTCCTTCCTCCTTTGCTGACAGCTCATGTATATGTCTCTTTATTAGGATGGAAAATAGACACAGAGACAAAATGCTTTTCTCGACCTCTGATAGTATTTTTCCTGGCAAGTTGGCTAGCTCTCTAAGAATAACGAACGGCTCCTTGTTCCAACCAATCTGAAACTGATTGTTTATTTTGGACCAAACCAGCTTGATTTGTCCTTTCAAATAAAACAGCTCTTTATTTTAGGGATTTTCTACCGGTTTGGAAATGGAATACAGGCATACAGTGCAGTGGGTATGCGGTGGCCTAGTTGTGCCAAACTTTGCTGGGGATGGAGGATGGTTTACCGAGACAGAGGTGTGAGAAAGTCGACTTTAAGGCTTAAATAGGCAGCTGAAGAAAAGCAGCTTGGACAGAGGAAATGTGATAGCCGGACTAGCAGGACAGATTAACAGGCTGGCTTTTCAGAAGGGTGACGTGATCAGGGGGCCGCTTTATTCACGTTTAATCTGCTTTGTACAGTGCATTTGAGCACCGACGAGACATGTGCTACATTTAGTATAGGTCCACTTAGAAAGGTTACATATTCCACAGAACGTTGTGTATTTAGTGTATGGAAGTTCATTTGAAAACCAGCATGGCCACGGAGCGTGATTAGTGTCGGTGTTCACCCCTCAGTTGTACAGCTTGTATTTCTAAACAGAAAATTACGCTGAAGTTCCCGTAGTAATAATTAGTCACATCGACGCGGACACTCCTCTCGGTAGAGCCATACAGGCACATACAATGTGGGAAATATTCCAAAGCTTTTGTGGTCAAGGGAAGGATCCTCTAATCTGCAGGATAGATTTGTCGCAGATATCAAGCCTGAAAGGTTTTTTTTTTAAACCACATTGGACAAAGAGGCTCTTAATTTCCAATACCACTACGTCGCTTGTCGACCCAATTAACACGCCAGTCCACCGTGTGACAAGTGTCAAAGCAGCGCCTCTTGACAAAACCACCATTGTCCTTGGGGAACCTACACGTCGATGGGCCAGGGAGTAGGTGAGGCGCCCATTTTGTCAATAGCCATAAAGAGCTGTTGCATTGACATCCTATGTCCGGCTAAATAGCAGACTGACAGGTGCTGCGGAGGGTGTGGGTGTGTGTGTGCACTTGCCTGAGCATGTGTGTGGGTGTCTCTTTGTATGTGTCTGTTTGTATGTTATGTGTAAAGAGAGAGAGAAAGGAGGGGGGGGGGGGGGGTCTGGACCAGTGAGCAAGCCTTGCTGACACGACTCATGGCGGGTCGCGGTGGTGGTGAGGATAAGCGTTGGTGACAAAGAGAGATGCCTGGAGGACTCTTCAAATGTCCATCCTCACGCAAGATGATGCCGACAGGACCTGCAGCGGCGGGAGCCCGAATGCCACACAGAGCATATGCTCCGCTGGGCCACAGCTTAGAGAGGGGAGAAGGAGGGGGGAGACAGAGAGAGGGAGAGGGGAAAGGGCCAGAGGACGAGCGAGAAAAATATTCCAAAAAAGTAGACCGATAAACAAATATGGAAAGTGAAAAGGAGGAAAGGAGTCAATCGGGGGGGGGGGGGGCGAAGTAAGCAATGGAGGAAGTTAAGGGGTGTGGGGTACAAGAGACAGAAAACGGCGTTTTCCGTGCAGAGGGAGGGCGGCCGGCGAACGGTTGAGGGAGGGAGAAGTTTGAAGCAAAGCTGTTGGGACGTGTGTGACATTAGGACATTCGGGGGCCTCGCCGGAGTCGTGTCATTGGTCCATATGACTTGCGTCGTCAGCTGTTGAGGTAACGCATCGCAACAGCAGACGAGTGGTCACTGTATGTCACCGCCCTTTCCGTCAGATGCCTGGTAATGACATGTCAAAACATTTCCAGTGTCCGTGTGCTGAAATGTTTGTCTTTGACAAAAGGTCAGTCGGATGACAGAAATGGCTGCTTTTAGTTTGATGGGGAGTTTTGCTCTAGTCTGGTCATTTCTCTAATTTGGAGACGTTGGCAGTTCAGACGATAACATCACATGTCAAAGTGGTCGGTGGGATTAAACAGCACATTATTCCCTTTTTTATTTTATTGTTTTATAAAATCGTAATTTAATGACCTGTTTTTATAAAGGCACTGCTATCATATCCGTAACCTGCTAATTTGTAATGGGCAGCACAGATGTCGCTTTTCATGTGTCTTGTGATCGTCGAAGACGTCATCGTGCTTTGTGGGCAGATGAGAATGAGCAGAGTCCTCGGGGCCAAGTAAACAAAGACCCTGGGTGGAGAAATGCCAGGGTGCCCCAGACCCCCCGAACAAGAAATCTATCTTGACAAGAAACAGACCCAGGTTCAAGCCTTGGCCTCGGGGCCCTGCTGCCTTCTGCACAGTTCCACACAACTTTGGTGGTGTGGAGATGTGGCCGTGTTTTTTCCCTCTCAAAATGATTCATCACCCGTAAAAAAAAATAAAAAAAATAATCTGGAAAAAAAAAAAAAAACGGTTCTTGGGAAAAGATGACACACTGGTGCATCCACAAAAATGAAAAAATCATAGATGGCGGTAATGACAGACCGGGAGACGAGCCGTAATTGACAGTGTATTAGACAAACAAGGCCGGCAGATGTAGCGGAGAGCCAGAATCCGGGCGGTTCGTTTCGGATTTAACACGCTGGTTTAGACGGCACTTTGGAGTTGTAAAATAGGATTAATGATGCTCGGGAGAAGAAGAAAAAAGGTTCCTTTTTGGCCTCGTCCTGCCAATGTTAAGGCCTACTTTTCACTCCCTCAAATCTGTTCACAGGCTAACAGAAGCTAATAATAAGTGTATTGACCGGCCCGGTGTCAGATAAATGAGGTTCAGTTGCAAATCGCAAATCCGCCTCAGGTCAGCTACACTAAGATCACGTCTCACATGGTTAAAGAAAGAAAGAGAGAAAGAGAGAAAGAGAGGGGTGGGTGGGGGTTTAGGCAGAAAGAAAAATAAAGAAAAATAAAAAAATTCAAAACTTTAATGGTTTAAGAGAATTCTCCACCACTGGCCTTTTCAAGGATTAACGCTTTGTTCTCCAAATACCGACCAATCAATAACACAGAGAAGGTTCAAACGTCTTTACTCAAAGATAGTCTTGAATGTTGCTCAAAGGGACAATAAACTACAGCTCCCATTATTTTCCCCCCGCTGTATTTCACTTCACCCACCCCCTAATCGCACCTCAATTCAAGATGGCCTTTGCTATGAGAAGCACTGTTGTCAAGCACAGTTAAGCCATTTTGAGCTTCTGTTAACATATGTCGCTTTCGGTTGGACCAAAATCACACCGTCTAATAGATTAACAGCAAATACCCTGTATTGCTACTGTGCAGACAACTTTTAGCAATGTCAACTGTAGATTACACCCTTCTCTCATGTGCAGTTGCTGAATCTTGACTTATCTATGTGGGAATAACAACAGAGAAATGTGTGAAAACCTGTGTTCCTATTCTCTAATCCCGATGCAGCTCTTCCACAGCCTGGCTTTGTTTGGGCTAATCCAACGCAGCCATGCAGCACCCAAACAGTGATCTTCCATATCTAATCATCGGGAATATGCCGTGAGAGTAGGAGCGCACACAACCTCTCCCGACGAAACCTGTGTCCTCATTCTGTTCCCCCGATGCTGGACTCCCACAGTCCAGGTCCTTGAGTCTTTGTGTCTGGGCCTTCCTCATGAATAGGGGCTTAGCCATGGCCCCAAGCCATGCCTCCTCTATCCGCTCATTGATAGCCGATGCATTATTCATTCATTTTCATATCATCAGATGTGCATTAGCTTTAGTTATTTTTTTGGGGAGTCCTGCCCTTTTCCCCTTGATTTTTTTAGTGCTCCTGGAAATCGTTCGGGTTACTCAATCATTCATGGCCTCTCAGTTTGACCGGGAGACCCCAACAGAGATGAAAGCTAGTCTTCATTATTGATTATCAGAGGGATTAGCTCCCAGTGCTAGTTCTGGTTAGCCCCCTAATGCTGTTGCTCAATGGAGAGGAGACAGCGGTTTTGTCGTGAGAATGTCCGTGCACGCTACCCTCTTAACACAGGGTTATGGCTTAATGCTACGATGAAAGAACAAAACCAAATGCTTCATGAGTCTTGTATGACCAAAGTGGGGATCGTGACTTTTTTTTCTCAATGTGCAATTCTATGCATATTTACAATGTGATTCTAAGGAGCACTAGGTGTAACAACCCAAAGCTTTGTTTATTGTTTCGGATCGACAAAACTCAAGCGGCTGGGTTCAATATGTGTGTGTGTGTGTGGGGGGGGTTGGGGACGACTAACTGTCCTGTGTCCAGAGACCGGATTGCAAATCAGCACCCCAGCCAATTATAAACCACTCTCCTTCAGCTCTTTTAACCATCAAAAAATCTGAGACAAATAACGAGACCTATTGGCAGCTGGCATCGTGTTCCATTTCTATGTAGTAAAATCACTCTCTTTCAATCAATCTCTTCTTCCTCCATCTGACCAGTCTTCGTTCAGACACCGCCTCTCTCAGGTTCTCCAACAACTCCTCCTCCTTTGCTTTTCTCTTTCCTCCTCCTCTTTCCTACACCTCTCTAAGGATAAAGCAGTCCTAATGAGCGTAGGCTCTCGAGGGCCTGCTGGTGCCCGTACACTCTGAAGTGCGGCGGTGAGGAGACGGGTTACCTCCTTATGTTCCTGCGCCTTTTATTACAGGTGAGAATGGAGGGTCAAGAGAGGTTAATGTGCCGGTGTTGCACTGACGGTTTTAGGGCTATCGCCATGGTAGCGATCACGCTGAATGCTTTGGTTCATTTTTTTTATTTTTTATTTTTTTTGGTAAGCAATAAACCTTCCCCCCAATAAACATAATTTGTGCCCTATTTTAGTCATTTTTGACTTGGATTAAGACTCAATGCAGGGCCAGGTTAATTTTCATGTTGGTAAACAAATTAGCCTGGAACTACATATCATTATTAGCTGTGAGATTTGTACTTTTAGAAGAACAACATATTTACTCCTCTGTGCACACATATCGATAATGAAATAAGAATGTGCGCTGTACACTGTTTTGTAAAAGGCGGAGCGGAGAACAGAAAGGCCACCAGGCCAGCAGAGAGCACTGAAATTCCTCCAGAGGTAGATTGTTTCTTTTTAAAACAGCGGCATGTTTTTTCCTCCTGCAGCCATAACCGCCCCACAGCATGGGTACAAAAGGTCGCCAGGTCAAGGGTGGAGGTCATGGGGTGGGTTCAAATAGAGATAGCAAGTGCCCAGCTGCAATAAGGCTCAAACTGGAACAGGAGCTCAGGCACATACAAATGCAGTTGCACAATTACCCGGCACGCAAAGATTAGAAAGAAGGTTTAAGGTAAAGTACTGAAACTTTAAACACGAGTGAATGTAAAACTACACCACACAATGGCTACAGGACCGCACAACTTGAAAGTACAAATGAAATTACACTGTTGAAATATATTTTTGCTGTACTTGCCAGTTCAAGTCTTGTTTTTGCATTAAAGAAAATCAGTTTGCCAGTTATTGGGGGAGAGCTAAGGGGTTGGTCTTGGATAGTGTGATGGAATGATTGATCTTTTTTGGGGGGTGGGGGGGGGGGTGGGGGGTAGTAGCTGCTATTATCCTTCATAAAGGCACTGAACTGCAACGACTACAATATGAACAATGAAAACCTGGAGGTATAATACTTACATCAGAAACACTGACAGACATACACACACAGACAATGGAAGTCATGTAATTCAATTAATTTGTGAAAAGCAGACAATCTGCCCTGAATGCTGCAGACATAAGAAAAATTAACTTTTCAAACCCTAGAAGGCGTCATGCACTAATTTCTGTTCCAGTCCTAAAACCTCCCGCACCCTCCTTCTGTTCTTCTTCCATCAAAGTTGAAACAAATACAGAAAATCTCAAATCATTCATTTCAAAGGGGCTGAATTACCAAATGGAGGAATATGCTCTCTAACCATTCTGACGCAATTTGCATTTTGATTTCTGCGATTTCTGCACTTTCTTTCTCTATTCTCCCCCTCTTTCCCTCCACCTCACTCTTTAATATTGCTGTGGATCAAAGGCTTTCATTAAAGTTCCCCTCTTATCCTTGCAGCATTGTTTGGCTCCTAGGATAACAACAAAGTGCCTTACTTCTCCAGGGCCAGGTTAGCAAAGAAGAAAGGAGCGGTTATTCCTGTGCTAAGTTCACATCAAACACAAGAGGCTCCAAGTGAGAGAAGATGAAAGCGCCAGGCCTGACCCGGAAGATTAGCCGTGCGCTTCTGCCAGCGCCGCAGCACCCAGGGGCCATTCCCACTCCAGGATCCCCCCCTCTCCCTGCTCCTCACAATGGACTGTACCGCAGAGCAAGCCTGAAAGAACAGGATAAAACAGGGGAAGAAAGAAAAAGAAAGAGAGAAAGAGCAAGCGAAGTAGAATGAGAAGTAAAGAGAGGAAAAAAAGAGAATAAAGTTGGAAATGTGATAGGTTTAAAAAGAATAAGACAGTGGTTGAAGTATGTAACACCATGCACTGTCCCAACCTACTGTCCTCGCCTCCTCCAACGCCTTCTTTGACAGATAGCGACGAAGCAAGAAATAATGCAGATTATCATAATTGCTTTAAGTGTGTGTGAATATTCATGATTCCGCCAGCATTATTACCGCGTCAAATGCACACCACCATGAATCTGAATGCTCGGAGATTATTTTACATACCACAATCTACTTTGTGTTAGTATTTGCGTGTGTGTGTGTGTGTGTGTGTGTGTGAGTGTGTGTATGGGGGGGGTAAGTGTGTTTGTCTGTGGACTGCAGCTGTGAGTGTCAAGGTTGGTTGCTATCTCTAACCCATCC
>JAVQIZ010042720.1:0-15064 GCA_036023535.2 Galaxias brevipinnis | reverse complement strand
CGAGAGTTTTATTGTGCGAGTCCCAGAGACCGCGGGAGTGAGAGAGAGAGAGAGAGAGAGAGAGAGAGAGAGAGAGAGAGAGAGAGAGAGAGAGAGAGAGAGAGAGAGAGTCTAGGTGGGTACATAACTCAATTTTTTTCTACGACATAATATTATGTTTTAAGTCAAGATGTAGTTTTGAATGTAATGTAGACTGCATCATTTCTGGCTCATTTGAAAATATATACACCTAGATAAAATACATAAGGCTATAACAGGCTGTAATTGACAAGTTACAAATTTAATGGAATCAGGAAAGAACAAATAATGGAGTCTGCGATATATGAAAAAAATTATAAATAAATCATTAATTAATCTACAACATAAAAAAACACATTTTGAATTGTATATTCTATGTATATGAACACACTGTCATCCCGCGTCCTTCCTTACACCAACATTTTCGTTATCTAATTTGAAATGTACTAATTCCTTATTCTTGCGGAGGGAGGGCGAGACGGTGACTTGAACAGCTGCTTCATGACCCAAAAAACTGTCAGTCTTTCCCTGGAATAAATTGTGGAATATACCATGTGAAGATACAGGGGTAATATTCCTTGTGAACGTATTACATTCATAAATAATTTAACACATTTGAGTGAAATAGTTTCTTAGTCTTTACAATATTGTAATAAGCACGACAAGTATGTAAATTGAGCGTAAAGTGTTTCCGCGTAAGAGGATAATACAACGAAACACGTTTTTGTCCCCTGTGCTGTAGACCCGTGTTTCTAGAGGACCCATAGTAGAATCAATTCAGTGAGAGGGGAGCTTGAAACCGTCCACTCATGCTTTCCTCCGAGTTTGAGAGAAACACAGTTGAACTGAGCACATTGACTATCTCGCCGCACAACATGCGGGCACATTCAGCTTCCAATACTTGTTTATTTGGAAAATACTTGTATGATCTGCAGTGCATATTATAATTACAATTTCGGTAATGCTTACTTTATGTGTCAAAATAATACGAAGTTGTTTTTAGCTGAAAGTTCACTATATTTTAAAACACATCCAGGATCGACTAATTCTATAGGCTATGATGCCATTGTCAGTGTGTGCGTTTGTATGCATGTGTGCATGTGTTCGCAAGCTTATACAAGTGAGGAAGAGATAATAGTTCTACACCGGTTCCACCTTATTTACATTGTGAAGTACTACAATAATTCTCTGCTGCCTTAAAACCAAAATTTGTTTTCTGGGAAATTATAGAAACTATAACACATCTTCGAATAGTTCCAATTCACCACCTCTTATAAGCATAGGCCCTGCCAACTAACACCTCTTTATGTCTGTTACTAACGTGTGTCCTCACAAAAACAAGTACTTGGCATGATGCTGTTAACTTCCTGGGTGGCAAAAAAAAAGTCAATTGATATCATGGACCAGAGGGAGTGGTATAATAGAGGTCAATGTAAACAGTCCCCCTCCCTGGTGTACCTGTCCAGCAGCATTACTGCAACACCTGCTAAAGGGTATGGCAATCTCAAATACACATGGTACAACATTGTCATAATGAGGAATTGCATTCACTTTCCACAACATGCTGGTAACGATATTTTGTCTGAGCTTGCAAATTAATCCCAGACTGCACATGTGTGCCCTATTTGTGTCCACTGAGATTCCACATTTCTGTTCGGAAGGGAAGTTTGTGCGTATCTGTTGATGTGTTCAGTGATTCGTTTATTTTAAAGGCCTTTGAACAGTGTGTCTGTGTGTTAGTGTGTGTGTGCATGTGTGTGGGTTTATGAGAGGGGGGGGTGGGGGTTGGTTGTAGTATGTGATGTGTGTGTGTGTTTGTACTTCCACATTAGCTCACCAATGTCACCTTCATGGGTGGCTCTGTATACACCGGAGCATCCTTCAGAATGTAACAGATTAGCTTTGCAGGCAGGGATGTTGATGAGGTCATCACTTCCCAAGGTCACACCTACAGACGAGGCTGGGTCCACCAGTGCATTATAGCCCCCTTCCTCCTCCTCCTCCTCCTCCCCCCTCCCTCCCTCTCTCCCTCTATTGCTCCATCCTACCTCCTCCCTAGCAGCACTCAGGTCTCAGATCTCCTCAGGGTCGGATAGGCTTGGATGCGTATTTACTGGACTTCCTCTAAGTAAATTAGTAATGAGCGATGCATTGACACTCAGTCGGAGCACCTATGCCTCCCTTTGATCCGCTGGGCCTTCATCTCCTGAATGCTACCCTTCTCACTGCACTTGCAGATGTGAACAGCCCTGGATTGTCCACTTAAACGGGTAATTATCACCACCGCTATAGGTGCGAATTGTGAGAGATATTGTTTGTTCTCACACTTGTACGATCTTAATCATGCCATCAATTATATATAATTGACAGTTGTTTGTCCTTTTCTCACGATACTGCTGGATAGTATGTTTACAAAACATCAAATAGATACTAATTATAATAGTGCCCTAAAATCTTCCTATGAATCTGGTCTCCTGTTGAGAGGCTGGGACCGGACTGTGGTGCAGTGTAGGAGGGTATCTCCCTTTGGTAATGTCCCCCCACCCCCCACCCCCTCCACCGGAGGCATGGAGCACGTCGCCGCAAATCTGTCTGCCACAGCCTCTGTAATGCATAGGAGACAGAGAGAGAGAGACAGCTTTGTTTAGCATGAGAGGGGACACAACATTTGTGCGTGCCTCTTTGTCGTTATGTTATGCTGTTGTATGAGTAACCAATAAGTTTGGGTGTAGCACACAGCCATAGCCTTTTGTGTGCACGAAGAACAAATATGTTTGTGTGACGATGCTTCAGAGTGTTCGCGAGAAAGAATGTGTGCGTGCGTGCGTGTGAGCGTGCATGTGTGTGTGTATGTGTGTGTGTGTGTGTGTGTGTGCTGCGTGCGTCATGCGTTTGCCATGTGAGTCATCCTCTCAAGCAATGGGGTTTAAGGAATGAGTAAGAACTGCTTCCTCCATCTCCACTCTCACTCTCTGGGATAAACACACTCCAACCCCATCTCACTCTCCTGGACTTACACCACCAACCTTATTGCATTCTCTAGGGGGAACACACGCAAACTTCCTCTCACTCTCCTGGACTTACACACGTCAAACTCCTCTCACTCTCTGGGGTGAACACACATCAACCTCAAAACATTCTCTGGGACTAGAACGCACCAACCTCCTCTCACTCTCTTGGGTAAAAACGTATTACCCCATTTCACTCTGGGATGAACACACTTCAGCCACATCTCACTCTTTGGGTTGAAGACTTGCCAACCGCCTCTCATTCTCCTCTCACAATCTCCATGACTAGAACACTCCAACCTCCTCTCACTCTCTGGGGTGAACACACATCAACCCCATCTCACTCTCCTGGATTTACACACCAACTTTCAAACATTATCTGGGACCAGAACTCACCAACATCCTCCTACTCTCTGGGGTGAACACACTCCGACCCCATCTCACTCTCTGGGGTGAACAGACCCCCACCATATCTTCCTCTCGTGGTCTTACGGACCTCAACCTTACAACATTATCTGGGACCAGAACACACCAACCTCCTCTCACTCTCTGGGATGAGAACACACCAACCTCCTCTCACTCTCTGGGACCAGAACACACCAACCTCCTCTCACTCTCTGGGATGAGAACACACCAACCCCATTTCACTCTCTGCGGTGAACACACTCCAACCTCCTCTAACTCTCCTGTGCTTACAACCTCAAAACATTCTCCGAGACTAGAACACACCAACCTCATCTCACTCTCTGAGGGGAAGACGTATCACCACATCTCACTCCTCTCCTAACACACATTCACCTCCTCTCCTCTGTCTTGGTCTTCCTGACACACCAACCCCCTGCTCCATTACTCAGTACCAAGCAGGTCGCTCATTGCATAGTTACCTGCACACACCAGGAACCTGAGGAGTGGGAAGAAAAAAACATTCAATCATTCTGAACACTCAGCATCTCCATTATGTTAAGATTCCAAATCAATTTGACATGCACAGCACACAAAAAACAATCTCCAGATAAAAAAAAAAAATTCCTTTTTTTTTTTTTTTCCATTCTCACTTTTGTAATTTTCACGGTATACCTTTGACGCTCCGAGGACCGTTCTGATGCTAAGAGGAATGGGCTTGCATATGAATATAGCGCTGTGCTGAATAATGCTCCGGATGCCACACTGAGAGATCATTGCTGGTGAGACACAGAGGGGACAGACAGCACACACAGATAAGTAAATACGAAGCTGACGCACGCAAGAGACGACCAAAACCATGGCGACTCCACTCCACTCCCTTATGACAGGGACTTATGACAGTAGGAGTATAATTAGGAAGAGGAACAGGCTGCCAAATGTTTCCATTTCATTTAAAAAATAAAAAAAAAAGAGAAAAAGTATTTTATGATGAGAGGTTGGATTTCTATGAGATCATTGGCGGTAGAAACATATTCCACATGCCACATTCCGTACACAGGGCATGGAATGTTCTGTGAGGTGTCAGGAAACGCAACTGAAAGACTGTGAAGATGATGAAGACCCTAATTAGTCTGATCGGTAAAAAGGTCCATCCACTGGGACTCCCAAAACGTAACGCACGGAATCACTCGCAAGTGCGAGTCGTGTAACAGTCTCGTTTAACTAGCAGGCAAAATACACCCCTTTACTTGGTAGTTGTGAGGTGTCAGCTGTCGTGAAGTGTCATGGCAATAGTGTCACTGGGTCACTCCCGGATGTGCCCTCTCCTGTACCTCCACCTCAACAAAACTGAGTTGATCACACTTTTAAAAAAGAAGAGAGTCTCATCCTTCAAACGATCATTTATCCAGGGTAACAACATGTTGTTGAAGAGCCAGGAGGACAACATGTGTTGTCATGGTTATTGTGACGTGGGTGTAAAGCCTTATTTTGTCACAATAAGCAGACGGGGTGATCACGTTAAATTCCTAGAACAATTAGCATCCAGAGTGCCTGTCTGTACGCGTTTCTTTCCACTTCAGGCAGCCAATAGGCTCGTATCTATTGGAAATAAAAGTGATTCTGAGACTATGTTTCTGTCCAGCAGTTTTTTTGGAAGTGTAGCGCCATCTAGTGGTTTAGTGTATGCTGTTGCATTACTATACAAACTAAAAAATAAAAAAAATTAACAGACAAAAGCAGCAAGAAAGCAATTAACGGTTTGTTTAAACCAGTACACGTGAAACGGTTTTGATTTCTAATAGGTTTTATGGCACAATATGAGGCAGGCATTTCTCCTAACGCTGTATCGGTATGACATATCTGTACAAATAAAACATATCAAACATTTCAGTGTTTATTAAGACAAGAGCATGAGTCATACCATAGTGCTTCATTTATGCTACAACGGGCTCCTACTTTCTGAGAGAGAGAGAGTGAGAGAGAAGAAGAACGAGAGAAGAAGAAAGAGAGAACAAGAAAGAGAGAGAAAGACAGAGAGAGGGCTGAAAAAGAGAGAACAGCATTCGGTAGACAAACAGCAGCAAAGGTGGGGTATCAATTAAACCGGTCTTAAAAGTGTGTTCTGTAAGCACCTTGGTTCTTGTGAGGTCAGTTTTATGTGGCCATTTATTCCAATGCACGTCTTATTTAGTGAGAGTTCTTGGGATTAAGACGGTCTTCGTACAAACCACTAATTTACGCTCCCGGTGGTCAACTCAAAGCCGTCACAGGGCAGCGGAATGATTCAGTTCATCGTTAGATGTCCTCCCTTCACCTTTTGAAATGTGACGTGTTGTCCGTCACACGTCGACTGTCCAAAGTCCACGTGGAATTCATATTTCATGACACTTCCTCTTCCTCCTCTTCCTCCAACAGGTTACCAGGGCAGGGCTCCATGGTAACGGCGATGCCCATGCCGCTGCGGGCCAGGGGCATGTCGGTGACATAGGTCCACTCATTGGTTTCTGGGCAGTAGCATTCCACACTGGCCAGGAAGCCCGTCTGATTAAAACCCCCTTAAGTAAAATAAATAAATAAATACATAAATAAATAAACACATACAGGCCAAATTAGGAACACAAATACCAATCAGTAATGAACACCAGATCTCTATGTCCCAGACACACACAAACACAAAAATATTATAAACACCATTCCAAAAAGCCTTGCACTGCAATACTGCAAACGTTTGTGTTATTCACAATAACACAACTCACAACATAAGTGATGCAGGACTTGTATAGGACACTAAGGTCGTTGTGTGAGGACACACAGGACTCACCCAGCACGAAGAGTCGTCCCTGGTAGACGGTGACCCCGTGTGCGCTCCGACAGTGCTGCATGGAGGCCATGGGCTCCCACACGTCCCTGGCTACACTGTAGCGCTCCATGCTGGACAACTGGTTCTGCCCGTCATAGCCTCCTATAGCATACAGGTACGAGTCCACACACACCAAACCTACACACACACACACGCACGCACGCACACACGCACACACGCACGCACGCACACACACGATAAACTACCTACACCTAAAATATAGGACAGGAATATGCACCACTAATAGTAAACAGTAAGAGTAAACAGATGAGAGGTTCCATACTGACAATGTGCACACACACACACACACACACACACACACTTGCTCGTACCCAGTCCGCTGCGCACAGAGCACATGGGTGCCAGCTGCTGCCAGGTGTTGTTGTCAGGCTGGAACTTCTCTGCAGTGTTCCAGCGGTTCTGTCCGTCAAAGCCCCCCACCACGTACAGAGCACCCCCACACGCTGTCACTCCAGCCCCCAGACGAGCCACCGACATCGGGCACACAAACACCCACTGATTGGACTCGGGGTCCCATCTACCAGACCCCAAAAAAAAAGTTCCATTAGACATCAACCAAACATGTGCCAGAAAATATTCTAACATATATTATTTACAGTAAATGCAACAAAATAAGAATAAACAATGAGAATAATCACGATCCTTTTCACGCTCATGAAATGAATCAGACCCCATGGTAATAGTGTGTATATGGTAAATAGACCAGGTCTGGACTGTGAGATGTAAAGGTGCAGGAGCTACACAGAGCACCTAACCTACTCAACCTTTGGGAGCCCGTCCACTTTAAGTGGATTACCTTAAGCCACCCAGCATGTTGGCCATTTATTGACAGACTTTATTCAAAGCCCCTAGAGACCGTAACTACCACTCTAAGCACACACACACACACACACACACCCACACCCGCCCGCGTGCGCACGCACGCACACACTCACACGCACACGCACACACACACACACATACACATACACACACACACACACACACACACACACACACACAAAGGAACCCTTAATGGAATTTAAGCAATGTGTGAAGCCTGTCCAAACAGTTATTGATCTCCACCCACCTACTGTCTACCCAATAAATCTCTTGAGTCTTTGGTAATGCTCTCAAAAGAGAGCCTAAATATTTAAGGGGACTTAAAAGAGTATTATTTAATGTGTTTTTCATGATAAATGTGGCCGTACAGTTACACACTTTAGAGTTTAAGGTAAGTTGATGTACAGTTACACAGTTTAGAGTTTAAGGTAAGTTGGCGTTAAAGATAACATCTCACAGCATGACACATTTAAGATCTATCAATTTCAAAGCCACAAAAAGGTACCGTTCTTGAGCACACGTTAAATATAATAAAGATAGGCACGCATTTAAATGTAACTTTGACTGTGTGTGTGTGTCTGTAATTCATAAAAAAAAAATTTAAAAAAATGATTTATTGATCCCGAATCAACATTCTTATGCAGATTATCTCTTTCCTCTGAGCCGCTCAGCAACTGCCAAGAAAGCCTTGAGATGCAAAGCTTTCCCGACGGGATTGACATTCCAGGGAGTGTGTCTCAACATGTTCCGGGTTCTGTTTGTGCTTGTGTTTGTTGTGTCGGTTCAATTAAATCTACCTGAGCATGGTGTCAAGGTTTGTTTTATCATTATTATTATTATTTATTTTGGGTAACAATTGTCTTTGCAGTGCCACGGTCCGCGCCCTAGCAGGGCAGATTATGTGCTTTTAGAACAGGCAGCCTCCCGAGGCCAGGCTGGTCATACAGTGACTACTATTCGTAATCCGATTAAGCATAGCCTGGGTCAGATCAGCTCGGATTGGATTACGAGAACTAGTTCTACTCAGGTGGGGGGGGGGAGTGGTCTAGCGGAGTCACTCCACTGAATGTATTGTTCCTAAGCCTCTCCCTGTCCTCCCAGAACTAACACAACACATTTCCACAGAGAGGATTTCTTCATTTTAGCGACAGCCACCACCAAAAAAACCGACAACCTCCTCAACGTCCGTCCACATCCCAGAACGCCACCGGCGTTACTCCTCAGCCACTGGGGGTCTTGTGAGTGTGGCACGGTTTAAGTGAGTGTGCACGTGACTCTGCCGTACCTCTCCACGGTGCTGTGGTGTGTGGAGCCCTCGGACCCCCCCACGGCGTAGACGCTGCCGTCCACCACCCCCACCCCCACCCTGTTCCTGGGCGTGTTGAGCGAGGCGTGCTGGCTCCACTGGTTGGTCATGGGGTTGTAGCAGCACAGAGCGCTGGACTCGGTGTTGTTCGACAGCGACAGGTTCCGCCCGCCTACCTGCAACGAATTAGAATAGAGCAGGGGTGGGATTAGACAGTTTCCGATTGGCCGGTAGCACTTGAGGGACATGGCGGAATGACCAATAGGGATAGCTGTACGTGCCTCGTATCACGTTTGGACACTCTCACTGTTGAGTTAAGGACGTGAAGTTACATGATGGGTTGACTTCAGTTCTCATACTGTTTTCACTCCAGCGTGATCCCCACAAGTCAGCCAGAGGTGTGCAGCGAAAGGTCAGAAAGCTGCAGTGAGCTCCTCTAAGCCTTACAGTAAATCTGACTTCGGCATGACCCCTGTGCTGCCTTTCATTCTCTCCCCATTCCTCCGTGTGTCTCATTTCCTCCTGGCTTACCGTGTAGAAGAGGCCGAAGAGCACAGAGGCCCCCAGGCCACTGCACGGAGCCCCCATGTCAGCCAACTTCAGCCAGGCATTCCTGCTGGGGTCGTAGGCTTCCATGGAGGCCAGAGAGTGCTGGCGGTACCTGGATAGGAAGAGAGGGAGAGAGGGAAAGAGGGAGAGATAGAGAGAGAAAGAGAGAGACAAATGAAAGAAAGAAAAAATATAAATAAATATAAAGAGAGAAAGAGAAAATAACAATAAAGAGAGGACGATGGAGGGGTAGAGAAAGGTTGAGAGAGAGACAGAGAGAGTGTGAGAGAGAGAGAGAAAGAGAGAGAGACAGAGAGAGTGTGAGAGAAAGAGAGAAAGAGAGAGAGACAGAGAGAGTGAGAGTGTGTGTGAGAGAGAGAGAGAGAGCGAGAGAGACAAATGGGAGAGAGAGAGACGGAGAGACAGAGAGAGATAGAGAGAGAGAGAGAGAGAGAGAGAGAGAGAGAGAGTCTAGGTGGGTACATAACTGACTCTAAACTCTTACTGGATATTTGTGTGTCCACGTGAACCTACCCGCCGGCCACATAGATGAGCTGCGTGCCGCGATGTGGCGCCGGGGGGAGGGGCTTCCTCAGCGCCATTTCCTGGAAGATCTTGGACAGGAAGTCCTTACAGGAGTTGGCCTTTATGGAGGGAAGGGGACACACCATTAGGTTGTATGAGAGACACCAGGGCTACTTTCCTCAAGACTATGAGAGGAATCCTAGGCCACCTCAAATGGACGGACGCGTTATTGAACACATATGTTGGGGTTGTTTACATAACTGATTCCTAAATCATTTAAATATCTGGTGCATATGTCTACATTTCTATTTAACATTGGGCCAATTTGCGAGAGCCTTTCAGCCTAAGTGCAAAACAATCCCACATGGGCACATGTGTGTTTTTATATTGTCGTAATGCGAGCCACATGCTTTACAAACCGGACAACATCAGAGTATGTAAAGGAGCCGCTCTTTTTGAAGAAAGTGCTATTGAAGGCAGACTGAACCAACCAGCACTGAGCTCCACAGAAACAGAGGAGCCTGCCTTGCCTTGCTGAGGATGGGGCAGGACAGCAGCTGGTTGCGGAGAAACGTGGGCGGCAGGGCGTAGATTCGGACTGCGTTGAGGAGGGCATGAAGGTACTGGGCCCTGCCCTCCACATCCCAGCTGACCCAGTCCGTACACGCCTTGTACACCTGAAGTTAAGATAGTAATAATGATAAATAAACGCTGTTATAATGATTATTATTTATGTATTATATATATTTTTACATGGCAATACAAACAAACAGGGCCTGCCAAATGCACATATCTCACATACGTGTGTTCCTCTACTAAAGAAAGAACGACTGAACATCACTTGCAAAAAAATCATCATGCACAGTACCAGTCAAAGGTTTGGACACACTTTCCCATTCACTTCAAAGGGAAAGTGTGTCCAAACTTTTGACTGGTACTGTGCGATGTGACAAAAAAAAATAGATCAACAGGTAACATGATACAGGTTGAATAATGAGCATGATGTAATGACTATGATAACCATTTATAATAATGATATAATGATATGATAATAACATGTAAAAAAAACGAAAACAAGAAGCACTGTGACGAACCTCAGACTCACAGAGAACCTTGAGACTGTCCTGACTGATCAGCTCCAGCAGCTGGCAGTGAGACAGACTGAAGAACTCCTCTTCTTTAATCACCTGTGAGAGAGGAAGAGCGTACATACCTATACAGTTAAAATAAGAGAACAGTGATGCTTCATCATAAGAATCATAACGATACATTTACTTTAAAGGCGCCTTTCTAAACACCCAAGGTCACTGTACAAGACAAACAGCACAGTATACAATTTAGGATGCAGTAGACATAGGACAGACATGAGACACAGTTGAGGCAGAGGACATCGGTAAAGGGTATAAAACAGCAGACACATTATCTCAGGTATCGTAATGAGAACGCTCTTTTAGATAGATGAGTTTTGAGGAGCTTTTTGAATGTTGTACAAAATTTAAACACAGTTTTTAGGCCTGATTTAAGTGGATAGAGTCTGAGGCATCCTCAGATGGTCTGGCAGGGCATTCCACAGAAAGCCCTGCAGCACCGAACGCCCAGTCACCGCGGAGATGTTCGAAACTGCGTCTACTGCAGATGCACTTTTTTGTCATGACAGAGGGGGTGGAGCTCTCCGACCCAGGGAACAACAATTGTCAAGAAATTCTGCGGATGCAGCTGGGCCGCGAAGAAATCCAAAATTTGCTGCAGGTCGGAGTGTTATAGCCACCGAAGCTGAGCATCTGAGACAAAGGGGCACTCCGGTGTCATGTCAGTCCAAACAGTCTGAACAGTGTAGTGAAGTCCAAGGCTAGCCTGTTAGCTAACTAGCCTGTTAGCCTAGCAACCACAATAACAATTCCTTGCCAACAACACCGGCTTATTGTAAGCTGAACTGTTGCCCTGAAATGCCCTTGAGGTTAAATGTGAACCGCCGTGCAAGGAATGAGGTCCAGTGCAAATGCCTCAAGGGCATTTCAGACTCCTTCAAGTGGACTGTGGATGTTCAGTTTACTGTTGGTCTGTAACGATTTGGACAAACCCGCAGCGGGGAGGGCCGAGGAAAAGCGCCACTTCAGATGGTCTCTGTTTGTCCGGCACAGTACCAGTGAATCACACCACTTGTCATGCGAGGGACAAGCGTGAGGGGAGGAATGGAGCGATGCCGTGCAGCTGTTTACGTCTTTATGTGGTTTTTGGAAACCGACTAATGGCCTCTTTGTTTTGTCCCCTGGATGGTTGGTGAAACATTCAGGGCCTCATCAAGGACTGCAGCGGAGCAGAGGCAGGAGTGATGGTTTCTCCATAGGTTGAACAGTTTGGGGCCGGACGGTAGGGTGGGTGGGTGTGTGTGCGTGCGTGTGTGAAGCCTGAGGCCTTCGGTGTGGCTGGGAGAACACAGCTGCCTCTTACAGGTCTCTTATCAGCTAGCCGAGGAGGCTAAACGATGACTGTATCTCCTCCCGCGTGCTGCCCTGTCCTCTTTGACTCAGTTCGGCGTGACTCGGCAGCGTGTGTTTATATTTAGGGGGCCCGCTCCCCAGCTACTAGAGACGCCGCTGTCGTGAATCTTCTGTGAGCCGGCCAACCAGACATACTGTGTCAGACTAATGGATGGATTCCGTGTCTCATAAGGTGATCCGTGACATAAAGCAGGGAAGATGCAGACGGTCGGAGGGGACACGGGTTCACGGTGCTGGAGGGGAAAAACAAGAGAGGGGGGAGACGAGTTGGGGAAGGGGGGAGTATTGGGAGATGACAGGACGTGGAATCTCCTTTCCTCCTCTCCCTCGCCGTCATCCTCCTGCTCCCTCCTTCCATAGGGTGGCCAGGGTGTCCTCGCCTCACCTCACGGCTGGATCCATAGGCTCTGCTACCTGGATTTCTCATTTCCTCATAGGAACGTTCTCAGTTTTCCTCCCCACTGTCTCTTTCTTTCGCTCCCCCTTTTCTTTTTTAGGCCTTCTGGTTCAATTCAGACCGGACCCCCCCTGGCGTAATCCTAGATTCTCTGTGCTCGACCAAACGTGTCAAATGCTACTGTAATGGAACGCTCCGCAGCTTGTTCCATAGACTGTGTGTGACTTGAGGGATCGTCGGGACCGTCGAGAAGGGGAGATGAGTGTGTGTGTTCTAGGCCAGGGAAAAACAGCAAAGATGCCACCCAGGGCAGTGCCAGATAGGAATGAATAGACTTCTCTGTGGTTGCAGCCAAAACCTCTTGTCTGTTCATGCATTAAACTATTGCACCGCTTGAGAATGTGGCCCATATCTGACGTACTGTGTGTGTGTGTGTGTGCGTGTTTATGTAAGTGCACGTTTGTTTGTTTGTGTGTGTGTGTGTGTGTGTGTGTGTGTGCGTGCGTAGTGGAAGCGGTTAGCTGAAAAAGGCTCAGTCCTACAGTGGTGCCATTGTAGGTCCAGCAGCGGGCCGAGGGGACATGCCAACTGTCAAACATAACAGTGGTCAATGGATACAGAAAGCGTGGGTCTTGATATGATTGCTGTGCGTCCCGAGTCCATGGCCACTAAAACCCGTTGTTTTTCCCCCTGTGTTCTTTTGTAGAATGGAGACTGGGGCTGGGGCCTAAAGCACCACTCAGAACAGGATGCTACCATAGAAAGTGAGTATAACCCACGCCAGCAAGCCGTACTGCGTGTGCGTGTGTGTTTGGAGTGTGTTGGTACGTGATTGTGTGCTCTCTGTGGTGGTGTGTTGACGTTGTAAGTCTGTGCCCAGCTGCTCAAACCGGAAGTGAACACAGAAGCTTCCGGATTCCAAGGCCTCATGCCCAGGGAACTGCCTCCCTCCTCTTCCCCCATCCTGCCCCTGTTCCCCCTGCTCTTCCTCCGCCATTGCCTCTTGTCCACCTCTCCTCCTCAACTGTTTTTTTTTTTCTTCTTCGTCGTCTCTTTCGTTACTCTTTCTTCTCTGCCTCCGTTTTTCTCCTCCTCTTCTCCCCGTCCTCCACGTCCTCACGCTAGTTTCCTCACCTCCCTCCTCTTTTGTGAGCCCGTTTCCTGCGGGGCACTGAAGCCGGCGCCGCGCTTCCTTCCTTGTACCCTGAGGTCACACACACACACACACACACACACACACACACACACTACGCCCAGGGGCTAAGGCATGCTCCAAACACACAGGCGGAGATGCACGGTGGTTTCCTACACAAGCCCCCCCCCGTCCCCCCGTCCCCGTCCTCATGCAGAGCAGAGCGGGGCAGGGCAGCGCTGCTCTCTCACCCGGTTCCCATGGATGGAGCGGACAGCCACTCCCACTGTGTGTTCCCAGGCCCTGTTACTCAGCGGCAGACTGTCCACGTGTCACTGACTGTCTGCAGGTCAGCTCTGCGCTCCCTCGTGTGTTTGTGTGTGCCTGTCTGTGTCTGTTTGTAGGCATTACAGTGTTTGTCTATAGCTGACTATTGTTCTAAGAAAGACTTCACGGAGTGACTGAGCTTAGAGCTTTTCAGAACGGAGATCCGCCATGGTTCTGTTTATAATGATGTGTCAAAGGCACGTATAGAAGGAGTGGTGGCAAGAGGGAGAAGAGGCTCTCTCTCTCTGTTTCTCTCTCTCTCTCTCTCTGTTTCTCTCTCTCTCTCTCTCTCTCCCTCTCTCTCTCTCTGTTTCTCTCTCTCACTCTCTCATCATGTACCATGCCGATGTCTGTTATTTATGGAAACAGCCCCTGGGACGGATCCCCCACCCACTGCCTCTACCCACACTCTGTTCACACTGAGCATTACAGTCTCACCTTTTTTCTCTATCTCTAAATCTCTCTCTCTCTCTCTCTCTCCTCTCGCTCTCTCGCTCTATTTCTCTTAAGAATATGACATCTTTTTTTACAGTACCTGCTTCTCACTAATGGCCGTCCTTTTATCCTCTCTCATCCCCTCACTCGTGCTTTCCCTCCTCCCTCCCCTGACCAGTGCTAAATGCTATAATGCTGCATTCCCGCTGCAGTGTTCTGCTCTGCTCAGCATTCTGGGGACTCGCTCACCACCCGCTTTTCACCCCTCCCTGGCTTTCTATCTCCCATCCACCCCTCCTTTTCTCACCACCCTGTAATTCTCCCCCTCTCTTTTTCCCACCTCTCTCCCTCCTCTCTCTCTCTCCCCCTCTCCCTTTGCTCCCTCCCACCCTTGTCTCTGATTGGTTTTCTGGTGAAGAGAAGCAGTGAGTCTCCCTCTGTGCTGTTGAGCCGCAGCGGGGTTTCAGTGCCAAGGCTAGGGCTGCCTGTGCCCTGCAAGCTGAAAGCCCTGTGTCTGCGTGTTGGCAGGCATGTGGGTGGAGAAGAGCAGTATGTTAATAGAGACCTTTTTTAAGTGTCTTTGAGTGGTCTCTCTGTGTGTGTGTGTGTGTGTGTGTGTGTGTGTGTGTGTGTGTGTGTGTGTGTGTGTGTGGGGGTAAGAGGCTCTGTCTTTCCTCCTCTTACATACTGAAAAGCACAGTTCCACTGCCCGTTTTGCATAGCCCCCAATATAACTGAGGTTTAATGTCACCTTCAGA
>JAVQIZ010042719.1:0-29634 GCA_036023535.2 Galaxias brevipinnis | reverse complement strand
CCCCCCCCCCCCCCCCCCCCCCCCCCCCCCCCCCCCCCCCCCCCCCCCCCCCCGCGGGGGGCCGAGAGTGGGGGGCCGCAGGTGTGAGCTGTGGGGCAGTTTGGTCTGGTGTGGAGGGGAGAGCGAGCATGGGCAGGTAGGATGCACGGGGGAGGAGAGGTGACACAAGAGAGTCAAAGAAGCTCATTGTGAAGGTGTGAGATGTGAGATAATGTGGAACAATTACTGCTCAATGGCTGTTGCGTTTTTTTTAAAGCTGCAGTACTGGATGGTGGTCAGAGCGCTGCAACACACCGCTCACATGCCCTGTAGACATCGCAGGCAAACTAGAGGCGAATGGAAAACAGCCGTTCTGTGGTCCATTTGTCAATCATCCAATTAATTTTGCTACGTTCCCTTTGCATGCAAAAAAAGGATATATCTGGTTGTTATTATGCATTTGAAGCCAATTGAACGCTGGCACACAATCCCAGACCAGGCGCTGCAATTAAATAGACTGTGATCAGATGGAGTCTCTGGGCAATTTGGCAATTTCTACAGAGTAACTGAATCCAGCCTGCAGCTACAATCTCCAGAGGGAACTGTAATGGCTGCTCGTCTTAAGTGCAGCCTGTATCCTCCTTTCCATCTCTGGCCCTTTATCAGCGGTGTTTCTCAGAAACAGATAAGGGCTCTCTAGCCGAGGCCCGTGTGGGAAATGGAAGCCTATGTGGATGAAGCACTTTGCGGGGAGGGAGTGAGCGAGCGAGCCAGCTAGTGAATGGGCAGAGAGGTCTCTTTGATGTGATGGCGTGCTGGTACCTGATGCAGGCTGGCCTCTGCCTGGAGCAGCACGCTGATGGACAGAGTGCCCGTCCCCGGTCCCCCCTCGGCTCGACGGCTGCTGATGCGGTCCCGCTCGTTCTGAACAGCTGCCAGGGAAAAGAGCGGGGGAGGAGATCGTCAGGGATGTCCCTGCACTTTCGGGCTTCCTTGCCTCGCTCGGAACGAAAGACGCTGGAGTGGAGAGGCAATTCTGAAAGGCCCAGACCTCTACTTTTCTCTCTCCTATTCACTGTTAATTGCCTAGGCCAAGATGGCAAGGGTTATTATTTTTTTTAATGCTTGTTGTGAATTCAGAGCGAAGGTAAAACCCTATCAAAAATAAACCCCCTCAATATGTATTTGATACAACACAAGCCATTAGTCTCAATTACACAAGGGCAGGTGTTTTGTGGGTAAGTTTGGCTGCGGGTCCGCCAGAGGAGACGGTGACACTGCGACCCCTGGCTGACTGTCATTAGAATGGGAGCGGTGTGGGTGACCTCCGCCTGATTCCAGTCTGGCCCCACAAAGTCAGACGACAGGCCCCGGCCACACGGCAATCAGTCATCAGAGCTGTCCTCTCAGCAGCCAATCAGGAGCCTATTAATCAAACTGGAACAGGAGGGGAGAGGAAGAGAGGCTCCCTCTCTCCGCTTCACGGGCCTGGCCCCGTGTGATGATGTCACGCGCGAGTCCTCCATGGAACATCAGTTAAGTGATAGATTGGAAGTGGCTCTGGACATTTAGACAGAGAGGGTGGGGGGATGGAGAGGAAAGGGACGGCCAGCTAAAATGGACGCTCTGAACCAATGCTGGAGTTTGAACAATTGAGCACATTAAACACCAGCCTACGATACAAAACACTCATCTGATGTTCGATGTCTCTACATAGATTTTCAGTGTAGCAAAAAATATTTATTAGCCCCTCTCTTCTCATCATTGCTTCAGGGGGCTACACGGCTTTAGGTTCTCTCTTGCATAACATTCCCCTGGACGCGGAGCCGAGAGAAGCATGTCTCTCTTGAAAACTAGCCAAGTAAATATTTGCCCATACTCAGCCATGTTAATTATTCATGTGAGGGAGCCATTCATGGCTCCTCTAATCCCCGCTCTCTCTGCTGGTTATCTGTGGCAGCCAATGGAAGATAAGACCCGCAGTACAGGCAAACACTCCTTCACTATTGCTTAATGTTGATCTAGTTGCTTTCCCCCCAGGGTGGTACATGGGCTACCCCGTCTCTACCGCCTGACCCCCCCCCCCCCCCCGCCCCCCGGACCGAACCAGAGAAGTTAAGCAACACGAGCAAATATTGTGTTTTGAACTTGCATAGATATATGTGATATATGGTCATGGCCTTGCTAGGCAGAATGATATATAGAGATATACTGTTAAGAAAATTCATTATGGGAAACTTGGTGGATACATGATGTGTCATTTTACATCATGGGGTGCGCAACAGAAAAAAAATGTGGCCGTCTGATTGAAAAAAAAAAGGAAAAAAATATAATACAGTCTGGTTCTCACCTTCCTTTTTCATGCCGGCTCGGAAGCACTTGCGTAGTCTGCAGTAACGACATTGGTTCCTCTTATCTTTGTCCACTACGCACTGCCTGTTGAACCTAATGCAAACGTACAAAATCAAATCAAATCAAACATAGCGTCAACACATACCTAATCCAAATGACTGTCAGACTAGTGGTAGTTATTGGGTGACAGGACACAGCAACACATACGCCACCATGCCCTAGGCTCTGCTCAGATTAGATTGTGTGTTGGACATGTATGAGGGCCAACACGTGTACAGACATGATCCAGACCCTCACACGCTAAAGGAACACCTTTTCATTGTAACCTGTGAAAGATCAACACTGCTCAATCTACTTCTCACAGGGCAGAGTGAAAGCCGACTTTGGCCTGTTTCTCGCCCAGTGACACTGAGTCCTCTGTCACCATATTTGGGTTATTGCCTCCCTGCCTGGACAGGTCCCCCAGCAGCTCTCTGTCTATTCTTAGGCAAAGACTTTTCCATAATACATCTCACTTGACAATAGGTGAGAACCTTACCACCACAAAGTCATCTACCACCTTGAACAAGCTCCTCACAGACCCCCCCCACCCCCCCACAAAGATCATTGGCTTCTGCAATTTCTCAGAATCACTTTGATAAAGTTACAAGCCAAGTTCATTCCTTTCTATTCGGGTTTCTTCACGATATGATTATGGAATGTGGATATTCTTCTCTGTCTCTCACCTGCAGGTGTAGGCGTGGTTCTTGCGGACACTCCTTCTGAAGAAGCCTTTGCAGCCGTCACAGCTGGACGCTCCGTAGTGCTTGCCGGTGGCCCTGTCTGCACATATGGAACACAGGCTGACACTCCCGTTGGTCAGCGGCAGCAGTGGACTGGGCTCTGGCACCATGGACTCTTTCAGAAAAAAAGGAGAGGACTCACTCATAGACTGACTCAGACTGTGGTCGTCTCACATCGTGTGGTTGGCGTGCTGGGACGCCTCGACTCATGACAGTCTGGCGATAGGCGCGTGGGATGGCAGTACATTAGTCATCACCTGGGGCACACATTAGACAGCTTCGAGATGGAGACAATGGAGATATGGTCTTGTAGGGACACGGTGTTACTTTCAAGACAGGGGTCTTTTTTTATGTGGCTGTTGATGAATAAATAAACATCTCGGAGGCCGTGCTAACAAGCCCCACAAGCCTCACAGGCCAATCACTCAGCGGGGAGAGAGAGAGAGTGCCAGCCCAAAGTAACAGCAGATAAGCTGTCTAACAGAGACAGTCATTAATCATAGCCATCATCAGCTAGGGCGATTAATGAAACCCCCTTCCACCTCTGTAAAGGGAAATAACCTTGCGCAAACAAAGGCACGGAGCCGATGCTCAAACAGTAGCGCGCCCACTGTGAGGTGAGACATGGAGGGACCGACATAATCAGGCTTCTATTTCACAAGGCTGGCAAGCGCAGTGGAAGAGGTGGCAGCAATAAAGGGCAGGGGTTACGGGGGAGAGCTATCACGGCTCTCCGTGTGGCTGCTAGGATCATAGGCCTCCGAGGAGCACTGCTGCTTATTACTGGGAGGAAGAGGAAACTCCCCATTTAATTAAAGCAGTTACAGGTCAGTGGCAAGCCAAAGTCTACAGCCGTTCCCGGGCTATTTTACACCCCGAGTTCGGTTTTAATTCAATCTCCCACTGTGTTGCTCTAAATTGCGTCCTGTCAGTATTCGATTGCGGCAGGATTGTCTCTCCTAAAACCACTGACCGTCAAATCTGTTCTGTGTGTGGAAGTGTTCCTGAGCCTGCACGGACAATGCCCCCGGGTTGTAATGTATGTAAATTGCACACTTAGTGTTGGGAGACGGAGCAGCCGGGGATTACAATTTAACATGGAGAATGCTTTCTGTGGTCAAAGATCAGTTAGATTGAATTAAGAGATTATAATACATGTGCCGTGCAGCTATCTGCCTTTGAAGAGCAGTCTGCAGCCCCTTCAAAGTGGCAAAAAAGCCCCTGATTCAGCAGAACACAGTCCAAATGGTAATGATAAGTGAAAATTAGATTAGAAACAAAACAGGCAAGCAGAATCTTTTGAGCAGGTCTTGTTCCCTATTCGGAGAATAATGACCACTGCTGTTAAAGCTTTTTGTGGACAGGGAGCTGATGTCAGTGCACTAGAACATTCTGGAGGTCACTAGAGCTGCAGTACCTCCAGCAAAGTACTTTACAGACCCCAAGTTGACTTCAGCTTCAGCTTATAAACTGTGGGTTGTTATACACAAAATGAAAATTAAACCTAAATGGTATTTGTAGACACTAGACAACCAAACCTATGCTTTTGACCCTATGGAAGCACCCCTCAGATGGAAACCGACCAAGCTAGGTTAGGGGTCTGCAAGCAGTGTGGTATGTGTGCAGGACTGGGTCATCCTACCTGGCATGCCTGTGTCCACAGGGAACACCCTCAGGTCGTCAAACTCCAGCATGGTGTAGGAGGGGTCAAGGGTGACGCTGTAGTCAGACGAGTCCAGGTCCAGCACGCTCCCAGACAGTTTCATTGCTCTGGTTAGTGGGTCAGCAGGGTCCAATGGTCTGGTTCCGTAAAGTTCTGAGACTAGTCATGAAATTCCCACGCCTTGTTCTTTTTTTTTTCAGCTCATTGACATCCTTCAGTCGTTTGCTTCCTCTGGTTGTTCAGTTCAGGTTCATCAATGTACTCTCTGTTTCCCATATGTGTCCTCGTTGTCCTAGGCCTCCTTTTGACTTTACAATTATTTTGGTTTGTTCTTTTCCCCTTCCTATCATACCTATAACATCACCATAGCTGGAGATCGTAGGTGCGTCTAGGGTGGGCCAGTTCCTGTTCTCTGAAACAGAGTGAAAGAAGTTTCAAATGATCCTAATGGAAAATGAGCAGCAGCCAGAGACACATAGAAAGACATTTGTCCCACTGTCTGTTTGCTTGTCTCTTATCAGAGTAGAGCACAATAAAGGGGAGGGTTCAGCGAGGTAAACATGACTCACTCAAAAGAACAAAAACAGCTTATACACTCACATACATCAGCAAAGTGGAGGCATATCCTTATCATTTATTCATCACAAGGACACCAGGAAAAAAAACATGAATTATATGGCAAGGCCAAAGGTTGCCGCCGATCATTGCAGTGAAACGTCATTGTCACTAGAGCAAAAGTTTCATGCGAACCACACTTCACCACTGGGGGCAGAATGTGACTGTGGATTCAGAATAGGCTACTGCAATAATTTCTGCACATACGGGGAAATCTGTTCTATAGTGGGGAGGGGACTCACTTCTTGGTTCACCTTTGGCCTGAAAGGGGGGCTGCCATCAGCTGCATGGTGGTATCGATCAGCGGTACAGTGATAACACGTTTGCAAATAAAACTAAAGCTATTCTGTACCCTTTTAATACAGATAGCAATAAGGCAAAAAGATAAGACAACATTCCTGTCTCCCCAAATGTCTGATATAACTGTATCAAAGGACAATATGTGAAATTCTCCTTATAAGCAGAGTTTTCAAACAAGCAGTTGAGCGGTCTTTGGAAGTGCTTTATCCAACATTGGACAGTGATCTCATAATGTCATTAATGTTCAGGGTACCAAATAGGAGAGACCAAGCTGACGGCACAACAACTACAAAATTTGTTAAAATATAATATTGTATTAGCTCCAACATCGGGAAACAGATACAAACAAATTATGATTTGGGAGTGCAACAAGCTATTAATTTCTATATTTTGTTTTTATATCTTTAAGATTTGATGTCTGGGTTTATGAAGGAAAAAGAAACTTAGTGTGGAAACCTATAACAAAGTTATAAGGAATGAATATTCGCTGCAATACTCACAGTACAAACCCAAATTCACTTAATAGTTAACTCTTTCTTATGACAGCTAAGAGGCACATCAAGTCTCTATATTAACCTGCCATAGACACAATGCACTTCTAGAAAGGCTTTTTCTGTTAATTCTATATTAAAAGTAGCTGGATTTAAAAAAGTATTCTGAACCTTCAATGCATTGGTCATTGTGCAGTTAAGACCAGGCTTCTTTTAAAGAATGAAAGACAGAGAGAAAGGTGAACGTGGCCATATGATTTGTACAAATTATAACAAATTATATGTCAGACCACATATGAGCTTTTCCAGCAGCAATATCCATCATGCTTTGGTGTAATGGGATTTCCTGGGTGAGCAGCACTGCCTCCTTGAATGTCACGCTAGGCCGCAGGTCAGACCTCCCCTGGCAGTGGCTCTCACGCAAAGGCGCTCTTTAGGTGATTGATAGCTTATAAAAAGCTGTCAGTCAGACCAGCTAGAACTGCTGAATGGACTTTGCCCAGGAAGATTACATCAGGTTAGGATTAAACATTGCCCTTAAATGTAGATTGTTAAGACTGTGTATACTGAGGGATATCAATACATTTTTCTTAAGTAAAGATGTTGCAAACAGATGTGGCCCTTTGTACTATGGGGCCACTAAATACTGCAGAGGGTTTAGAACATATCTGTATTTTTTTTACATTTGAGCAACTACAAATCTATTACTACTTTTTGTTTAATGTAAAAGTAAAAAAAATATTGGTTTATTGGTTTTCAGCTGGTTTACACCTTGTAGTAACTTTAGCAAAGCAATGGCACAGATGAAGGGTAGCTTTCAAAGTTCAAGCTAAATTGCTAGTTCTTTCTTTGACCAGCAGGGAGAGACAGTGTACTGCAAATCTGGGTCCATTTTACTCAAGTTGATTTCTTTGATGAGCACACAGGACGACAATAAACCTGACAAAGCGCATTGTCTTAATAAAGAGCTCAATGACATTACATACCCACGCCATATTTTGAGCAACTTGAATTGCCAAGCTTTTAAGTTAAAAGCATTACTTGTCAAAATGTCTGGACTTACTCTACAGGTGTGTTGGATGCGGTTAGGGGCAGTCTGTCTTCTCAGAGTGAGCTCTGATAGATGGGGACTGAGCTGCAGTATTTCAGGCTCGGGCCCTTGTGATTTGGAAGGCTAAAGTGTGGAGTGCAGCAGAATGGGCCTCGGTCACAAATCAGCACAGTCGCACTTTTAGCTGTAATGCAGGTCAGGCTATTAACTAAACATAAATAAATAATGGCATCGGCACTTTTAGCACTGCATTTCTAATTTCCTTGTCAGGGTGAGTCAAATGAAATTAACTCTGGATCTGAATCATTGGCACGGACAGTTCTCTCTGAAGTAAAATGCCCACACATACAGTATGTGCAAAGGCAGAGGGAATATGAGTGTGTGGAGACTGAGGGAGCATCATGGCAAACCCACTGGGTGAGATATCCTTGAGTGGAGTTTAAATCAATGAGTGTCCAGTGCAGATACCTACAGCTGACCAGACTCCGATTCAAACCAGACCAGAGGTTCACTTTGACCTGTGGGAGAATGCTGCTAGAGATACAGCTGGATCTAGACTAGGACAAAGGGACTAATCCCAGGGCAAACTAGGGGCAATATTCAAATGATGTATGTTCCGTTCATATGATAAGAAATGTTCATCGGATTGAAACATTTAAGGACTGGTTGTGGCAATGTACAAAGGCAGTCCAGAAAATGAAAACCAAACCTCTGTGAGCAGAAATTTGAAGCTCCACATAGGAGGTGGGAGCAGGTGCAGGTGGAGACTCTAGAATTCATGAGCGCTGTGAGACTGCCAAGTTGCTTATTACAGACTGGAAGAATAATACATCCGCTCTCCGTCCAGTTCATCTCCCCTGCCCTGTCTTTCGGGTCTCACTGTGTGTCTGTCACTGACAGTGCAACCTCTGTTCTTAAAGGTTCACTGACCATCTCTTACCTTAATTAATTATTTTTAGAATCATTGAATTGCCCTGTTTCCAAGACATGCAGTATATTTTAGCAGGGCAGTTTTTGCTCTATTTTCGTACATCTTCAATAATAAAAGATCACAGTGAAACTGACTGCACAGATAAGATCCCAACACCTTGACCCAAATATCACTCCAATGCAAAACAGCACCCATAGTCCATTATGCTTCCTATTGAAAAAGAAACAAAAGTACGTGTTTGTAGCTGTTATTCCAAAAAGGGGGGTAAAAATAAAAAACTGCAAAAATTGGTTAAAAAAGCTGGGCAGACATATGATTTAGTGGGGCAATAAAGAATGGAAAGGTGGCCATTCATCATAGAGGCTAGCTCACCGGGAGAGAGCCTGTCACAGAGACCGCCAAGTCCAGGGGGCGGTTCCGATAGAGCCCCCATACCCCTCCAAAACTTGTTTGGCCCAATGGCTTTTCCAGCTGGCCACCTATGGACAGTGGGTATGTGGACAGTGCTGGGTCTTCAGCTTTGTCTGTCCATCACTATTTTGAGAACTGAGAAAAGAGAGGACAATGTGCATTACAGGTTAACATATTTACAGCAATCACAGTGGCCTTAAGCAACTCATGGCACATTATTTGTAATTTTAATTCAGTTGCATCGAAACCCATATATAGCCAAATTTTACGTCCTCAAGTATAATATCAAATAGGCTACTTAAGCAAATCTGTGTTTTTTTCTTCTTGATCATGTTATTATTTTTGCCATTGGTAAGAACAGTCGCCATGTCATAGTTTAACAATCTGGCCTGATTGTGTTTATTTGATACGTCTGTTTTTAATTTTTTGTTTTTGTCTAGGTCGTTATCGCCACCTGCGTTGTCCTGTTTTCTATTGGTTGATTTGTTCAGTTACTTACCTATGTAATTCCAGTCTTTAAATATTTTTCTTTGACTGGCCATTGTTTTGTTTGTTTCACTTGTATGTTTATTAAATCTGGCACATGCTACATGACCACATACGTCTCTGCCATTGGGTCCGTCTTTTACCCCCCCATTCGTGACACATCATAGCTACCCTTTCTTAAACTCAACAAGTTTAGCTTCCAACATCCTTTTAACAATTTCCGACATGGTGAAAGTAACCATTTTGTAAGCACTTTGAATCCACTTTATGAGAACGACCATCACACACTGTATCGTCTACTTCCCCGGTAAACCATGTCAGGTGAATATATGCCTAAGCGTATCTTCAGCGAGACGAGCCATTTCAACAGCTAAATTAAGGTACTATATTCAACAACTAAATAATAAATACAGACAGTTCATAGTTAATAATGTCTATATCATACACAGTGTCAAAACAGTTGCATGTTAAGTGACAAGTTTACTGTATCTACTGTAGGCCTACAAGTTTGCCGATTTAAGTATGTGGACGTTGCGTGACCTTGGCTAACATACGCACTTAATTCAAAAGTGAAAATGGATGGCCTATTTTTTTTGTCTGAAAGTTCTGCATTACCTTGAGATGTACAAGGTAAAGTAGACTTCAAAACTTATTGTTTCCTCTATGCTCCTACCCCGCACGCACTCAAATTGACTGTGTCTGTTTCTGTTATGATAATTACAGCCATATGTGATATCTTTTAAAGTCGCAGGGTCATGGTGTCACAGACATATGCTAAAATAGGTCTACAAGTGCTGTTCATTAAGTCTTATGAAGTTAGGATCTCTATACAGGAGGGCGGAACAGACTGCGGCCAACACAAGGTTATGAACGTTTCCAGCAGAGATCCCCCTCCACTTTCCTCTAAGTCGGAAGTGGTAAAATATGTCTTGCTGTGGTATTCGTGAGATGCTTTCATATACCACTCGGCCTGTTTTCACCATTTATTTTGTTATGCCCACAGGAAGCCTAACATCCTCAGTGTTGGGGATCTGTGTTTCATCTTCATTATGATAATAACTTTTATTTGAGCGCCTCTCATCTCAGTCATGTTGATCATGGGGGATAAATGTGGTTTGAATGCTATACAGGTTGGCACCCTTTCCTGTAAAAATGTGCAACACCTTTGTCAGGGCAGAGTGTGTCTACAATGGCTTCAGAAAACACATGCACACTTCTCTGAAGAATGATAAACTCCCTCTAACCAAGGTCCTCTGTGAACTGGCTTTTTAATTAAAACCACTCGTTCCCAAACTTGTACCTAATGTTTCCCATTAGTCATGTTTGAGGGATTACAGACAGTCCCAATGAAAGTCACGGATTAAATGGAAAACACAGATGTGCGAACAATGCGGCTTGTTTTATTTCCATCACAGCTGTTTAGCAATTATAAAAAATTAACCAGAGTTGACAAGGTTCCCTAATTCGTTCCACAATTAAATAGGACTTTGAAGTTTGTCTTCGGGGTTTTCCAGATCTTTTAGAAAGAGTAATAGTAAAATAATTCACAGTGTCGAGGGAAAGCTTAGTTTCTGTATTTGTTCAGCCCATGCTATCTGCATTGCCTACTGAAACCTTGGATAATTATGATGATTTACCATTTTCATACTTTTTGAGTTTCGTGTTCACCCAGAGGTGTATCTTCAGCCATTTACTTCCCTGATACCCACACATGTGACCGCTGATTATTAAACAATGTAAGTAGAAACAGAGTGTACAAGAAATGTCACCTCCTATGAAAAGGTGCCGTGATCACACAGTAAAAGCTACACTTGGCTAAACGCTGCTGTTCGGATTGCCTTCTGTGCAACTGGGACATTTCACTGTTTGAACTGGATGTGAGTCAACAAGCCGAGGCTCTTTAAAGAGAGAGGGGTGCTATGCAATGGTTTAATTGCTTCATCTGTGGCAAATCACTTTAATATGGACGGCATATATGAATCTGACCTTTCAGACTTGGGTGCTGTGGCTTGTTGTTGGAGTGCATTGGGAATGGTTATCGTGACCCTTGACCCCAGGGTTATTATACCTGTCTTGAGTGCTTCCCTGATTCTTCCTGAAATGTCTCCAGACGGCGGTGAGGGCGGGCTGGGTTGCCTCAACCCCCCACTCTCATTATCTGGTGCCCTCATCGGGAGCATTGCATGCACACATGCTGAACTTGGCAGAGGATCAGTGAATTTAAGAGGCATGCTTGCACATTAATTAGGTGGCCCATGTACGTAAGGGTACGCTAAGGTACATGCATGTATGTCTTTAATTATGTAGCCGGTGTTTGACCTTTCCAGGGATACTTCTTTTTTAAAGTAGTTTAGTTTAGTCCTGCTGAGATTCATAAAATACACATAAAGTGATGCATCAGCAGTGTGATTCAGTGTTTAAGATGCAGGGAGGGTTATTATTCCACATAAGCAGGAAGGAAAAACACTCCTCAGGTGCTTGCCTTTTGACAAGCCAGAGTGGGAGACGTGAGGGATGGGACAGTAATTCATTTTTAGACTGCACCCAGAACCAGACGATAGGAAAAAGCAATGATCAGTAATGGGCTGGTTGCAGGCCTAGTATGATTATTAAAAACCGTTACCGATAGCACCTACTGAAAAAAGTACACATCGCCGACATTAGTAATCAACTCCCTCCCCCGACAGCTCTTACTGTTTGTGTATTGAAATCGCCCTTTCCTGTGCCCCTCCATTTCTAGGAAGAAGATTTGTGGATAAGAAGACACAAGAGAAGAAATGATTCTGATTCTGCAAGTGTTTTGGAACAAGGTATGAAGGCAATTATTTTAGCTTTTCAAATTTGTGCCATATTTATGGGGCATTACTAGTTGCAAGGGGGCTGTTTAATGTTATTTGCAGAGAGCGCACATTGTTCGCATCAAGCATATGTAAGGCTAAGTCATTTGAGCCATGGCCTGCCGGCTAGAGGGACGAGCTGCACGGAGCAAACGGGGGTCAGCTCCTGGACCAGCCACACACATTTTTCCAAACTGACAACTTTACTGACTGCAGCTTGTACTGAATGCTTTTGCGTTAAATCGCCTGAAGCAGACGCCCCCCCAACCCCATTGCTCTCACCAACATACTCACACCCAAGATAACTAGTATGAGGCAATAACCCAATCCATCCATGGTATTTAGAGGTGAGACAGAGTAAACCTCTCTCACCCACTTAACACTGCCAAGTTCATGATTGGAGAAGAAGCTGCGTGGATTGGGTCAACTACAGCAACAATGTATTTTTTGCCAATTATATTGAACAGCTTGAGAATATCTGTAGTTTCTTCTTTGAACATGTTAAAGTCTATGTGATGTGCTCTGAATGTTGAAGGCTGGTTTTAAAGTACCGTAGCCTCATGTGGTCAACGGTATAGTCCATCCATTAGCAGTTTATTGTATGGTTTGCTAGGCCAAGCCCATTAGTGTTGCGAAGCTGCTGAGGGCCAGTCAGTAAGAGGTGCAACCTCCTGTGGTACTCAGGCCAGGTTGAGGAATGAGGCACAGATTTTTTTTTTTCTTTACGAAATTATATCATGCTATGAGGTCTCACAATAGCTGTGTGGATGTTAGGCCAGAAAGATTGGGGTCCTCCCCAGCCCTGACTCCTGTGCAGAAGTGTAACCGCCGACTCTCGGAGGACCCACTTACAACTAAGACGTGGTGCGCTTTTATCCTGGCTGGCCAAATGTGAAATAAATAAAAAGAATGGAAAATGGCTGCTCTCAGGGCTCTACCCGTGGTCCCTGGCTCTTTGTTAAAACCATATCTCTGCTGCTCCATTGCCCCCAGCTACATTAAATCCCATTAAATTCACCTTCATTAAAGCAGCTCTCTCTGCTCCTCGCAGCAGCCCTATTGCGAGGCCTCTCAAGGACAGAGCGGTAATGAGGGTGGACTGGATTTAACCTTGAATAGTACCGGTTTTCATTTTCAAATCAATAACTTATGGTTCAAAACCGCCACTAGATCCAGGCTATAATTTTCAGGCATTAATTGCATGGATTAGGTTTCTCCTGCACTGGAAAGGTATTTAACTTTAAGTTGCAGTGTACATATTGCATTTAGCTTTACATTTTTTTTCCTTCTTCTTTCTCATGACAGGAATGACAACTTGCACATTTTCTGTATCAGTAAATCTGTTGGTGCATGTGTACAGTTTGCTTTGCAGGCGGTATAGTTTTGGGAGATTGGATTTCAAAGACTCATTACCCTATGTGCAAACAATTAAGCTCTTGGTGCCATTTTCTAAAGTGAAACCAAACAGCGGGCAGCTTTGGCTTCAATTTCTCTGGACTTCTGAGTGTACTGTATGTGTGCGATTGCAGCCCAGTGTCGTCATTCATTCTTAAGAGGCGGAGATATCAGAAACCTCCATCACTGCCATTTGATTTAGGCTCAACCAGTCACCTGCTGTCAGGTGAAGTGGGAAATTGTAAATTATGAATGAAAAAGAGTAAATTGAGGATGATGGAAAGACAGCGGGTGTAAAATAAAGAATACGTGAGCTCACCCTCTCTCTTCTTGGAGCTGTGGCACACATATATCACTTTCCATAGTGGGGGTAGCTGCCACCGTGGTGTTCCTATGGAAATGCATTAATTTGTCCTGCGGTGATAATTTCAGCCCGACATGTTAATAATGTGAAATATTGGATGTGGTCCTGCAATGGGGAGGGTGGTGATCACGGCAGCTTAATTTTTTAATCAAATCCCCTCTTCAATGAGGCTTTATTAAATTACACAGCTCACACTGTGGGAGTAGGATACAGACAGAGATGGCACAGCGCAAAAAGAGCTTTGTGGGATAATTAAATAAAATTAATAAAAGCCCTCTGCCGACGCAGAGTGAGGAGAATGGGAAGGAGGGTAACCCAGCGGCCATTTTTATACGCTCCGCTCCGGTTTTGTTCTCTATCATTTATATCCTGGGGAATGGGCCATGTAGAGGGAGGGAGGGAGTCGAAGAGAGAATATCTCGATGCCCTTAGTCTGTAGACTGAAACACAATGGCTGTTTCTTTTATTTATTTCTATGTACAGTCACACACTCAAACAGACAATATTAACACCAAACCCCAGGATGGACAGCCCAGGTAAGTTGTAGAATATTTCCCCTCCAGTGTGGGCACGTGTCCCAGTCTCCAAACAAGACTTGGTGTAGTTACTATCCTGAGTTTACCGCAGACACAAGGATGAAGTATGCATGTCTCAACCTCCGGTATGGTGACTACGACTGTCATACCACTTCAATATATTCTCCTTCATAAACAAATGTGTTAGTTGTTTTTACTGGAAAGGCAGGTACCTTACAGTTAAGAAGTGAAGACCCTTGCTGTACGGGGCTCTAGCATTGTATATGAAAGCATCTAAACTAGCTAATTTGAGCAGTTACTTATTGTCATTGTGGGTACATTTTTGATTCTGTTGGATGTCTTTAGGAATCAGTGAGTTAGTTGGTCATTGTCTTTTGAAGACAATAAACGTTTTGTTCATTTGCTTCTCAAAAAAAGGTTAAAGCCTGTTGCCCATCACATATTTCTACTTTAATTCCTAACCAGCTGAAACATGTCGGTGTTTTGACCCTTTCTCTAATCTCCTTCCCCTTCTCTCATTTATAACTTTGGAATTCAGCCATGCTTTTAACTTCACTCTCAGAGATGAAACTGATAGGTATGAATTAAAGACGTTGCAGGAGCAAGGAGCAGATCTCAGAAGCCCTGTGGTTTTAGGGTTTAGGCCTCCTACGCTCCTATCCTGAGTGGGAATGTGCACCATGGAAACCCGCTCTGTTTGAAGCCCTCTGCGCTGCCGTGACCGTGAACATGTCCAATGGAGGGGCCCTCTGTTTGAGGCAGCGCGGTCTCTGCGGCTCCGTCTAAGGGGCCTGTGGGGGTGAAGCTCTGGTCGGGGACTCTAGCGGCTTTGAGGTGCTTGTGATATCTCATTAGGACAGCTTAGTGGTCCCCATCCCAACACCAGGGCCATTTAACGGTTACCCCGCTGATCTCAACTGACAGCAAAAAAGACTGTAGGCCTTCTGGGTTTGCGTGGACTCCACCATCTGCTCCCCGAAACACGACCTCAGCCAGGCTCAGAGACAGGGTCTGATGGAGAAACAATTACATAGTCCGTAAAACCAACATTATCTTTTGAATGCAGTGTTTGTGTTAGTTGGGGGGTGAGTAACCTGTGGAATCCAGCCAGTCAAAGGAGTGTTGGTGTGTCAGGGCTCTCTGGCGGCAGGTTTGATGAGGGAGGAGATTTGAGTGGGGTCTTGTTTGAATTAGTTTACGGGCGGCAGAATGAAAGCACCCAGCTAAGATGTGAAATAGCCGGCCTGAAGACCCCTTCATACTATATCTTCCTGAAAGGCATATTTATATCTTCCAGACTAGTAATTAATCACTCATTTTTTTTAGTAGTGATGTTTTGGGAAAAGGATGAAAGAGTATAGGCTGGTAAAGTAAAGTATTTATTTCTAGACTTTTTCATAGATTTATTTTCCCAGCCAAAATCCACATAGCATGACTTCAATTAAATCATTTATTCAATTTTTTCACCTAAAGCCAAGAACGGCAGGATTTCCTATTTTCTTCCATTCGATGAGAGGGCTGTCTTGTCTCCATCCTTAGTTTTGTGAGACACTGCAGACTTATTCAGTAAACTTTGAGAAACAAAAAACTGGGTTTTGCCTGTCACAAACTTTCTATCTGGTGCCTTAAGATGCAGACTGAGTGTAAAGAAGTAGGTCCTGCATAAAATCTGTTGCTTAGCTTACTGTGGAGTGAGTTGCTGCATACATATTAGAAAGAAAAAAAAGACATATTTCTTCACTGGTCATCAGTATTGGTTATGAAAGTGGTGCCTTAGCATGGATCCACCGTCTCATCTACACATACACAGACATTTCTTACAACTCAAGTTCTGCAGTTTTTTCTTTGCTCTTTTGATCTACAAGCGGCTTTTCAAACAATAAGTGGAGACAGGGTTTTTTCTATCAGTTTTGGTAATGAAGTTGAGCGATGCCGGTTGGAGAGTTGTAGACACATTTACAATCTTGTTTGATGAACATTTTGGTCATGGTCAGTAGCTGCTTTGCACAGTACTGTTGGAGAGCTCTTTGATCTCTGATGGTACCAATCCTGATGGCTCCCAGTGGACCGTACATCATGTGAATGTTAGAGGAAATGACATCAGCTGGACAGTTGAACCTGTTTGAACTAAATGTCATTTTAATCCACCGCACATTCACTAGCGCTAGTTGTGCTTTGATAACATTATAGTATATTACAAAATGTTTATAATTAGTTTTTGTGAAGATCAGTCGTTTGGCTGCTGTATTTACATGCGTAGAAAGAAAAACCTACAGACCAAAATGGCCTGTTCTGTTACTTAAGGCTCAGCCTGGATCAGAGGATTTAGATTTTTTGATTTATACAGAGTTGACTGTTGTAAGTAAGACTACTTTAAGATTATTAGCTTATTTCTTTAGAAGTATTTTTGAAAATGTTTTGGTTTTAGTTTTTTTGTTCAAACTTACTGTTAGTTCTACAGATGTCTTGGGTCAGGATGATACCCGACTAAACATACCAACCATTCACTACTCCATGTTGCAGCCTATTTGATGAGCCTCAAGGCATCTTGCTGTTTTGCTACTGTACACTGGTTTCCTCTCACTTAACTTGTTCCACCTCCCTGACTGTGACAGCAATCAAAAGATCAGTGGGGAAGGTCAAAGATCAAATAACTTACTTAGGCCACCTGTCCCTCCACATAAAGAAATCTGTTTAATGTCAGTGAAAATGCCCACAGCCCTACTTCAAAGGCAACACGCTGATTCATATTATAGCACCTACTGAGCTTATACCCACCACAAAGCCTTTAGTTTGGCATTCACTCAGCCTATCCGTCTGCCAGCTAGCGCTCTGAAGTTTGAGGCTTCCACTCAGTATGACGCGGCTCTTTGGAAATAAGCGGCGGATGCTTTTATGTCCGTCTGTCTATCAAACTTTATGTTCTGATTTCTCCCCCACTGGCACTGTCATTTAATTATATTATACTAGAGAAATAAGCGCAGTTCAGAATGCCAATTTGTGTCCCAGAGAGTGTAAAATTTGCTGTTACACTTGCTGCCAAACAGAGCAGGTGAGAGCAGACAAGGTCCTGAGGCAGGGAGCCGCCGACTTCCCTTTACTAGTTCCTTTTTCTCTCTCCCTCTCCGTCTCCTTCTCCCCATTCGGAGCTGAGACTCCAACGTGACAGGATAAACACATTACTGAAGTACCTGCAATCACAGAGCAACACAGAGGGGGGCTCAGTGTGCAAGTAGATAGGGGCTCTTGAGCCAATTTGAATATACATACAGCAGGTTTATGTAGCATCTAAGTGATGTTGTTGGCAGACAGTGAGATTGTGTGTAGATTGACTGACGGTGTTCTGACCGTATGCTAACTCACTCCCTCATTAAACTGCTTTCAGTCTGAGCTCCATTTCACTCTTAATGGAAGAGAGCGTAATGCATTGCTAGGACAGAATAACGATAGAAGAAAAGTATTTACCTTTCAAAATGGTTGCCAAGTATGGACACGTGCCAGGAAAAATGATAATTGTCATGAAAAATAAACTCGGAATATCATTATTACAGCCGGCCGTGTTGCTTCCAATAACAATCAGACTTTTTATTTAGTCTGTTACAAATCTATAATTTACATTGAAAATAGGGCCCAGTGTTTGAAGATCGAGGCCAAAGAAAGTATTGAAGAAGTGAACAGCTGTGGGTAATTAGAGCTGGCCCAGGGATGGTTGGGGATTCAAAGTAAACATGGACGCTTTCCACAGTCAACAACATTTACAAATGTAGAAGAAGGAAGCTTCTGAATTTGTGAAGAATGTGCACTGGGAATGGAAAGCGTAGGAGCATGAAGCCAGCAGATGGCGAAAATTAAATCCATGCGGCATGTGGCTAGCAGGACTGTGGGCTTATTCTTCTGATAGTGGACACTGGAGTTCTCGCTGGGCCAGACGGCGGCGGTTCCGGGTTAATACTTTCAGGTACACATCCAGATACGCATTACTACCATTGATTTTGGGAAGAAATTTCCTTCAGGGGAAATCGACTGGTTTATTTTTAGCGCAGAACTTTTCCCGTTTGCTGTCCTTAATGCATTTTAAACCCTTGCTTTTCTCAGAAATGTCCAGGAGCTAGAAGTCTGCCTGTTTTTAAAGGTCATGTATCTTGTCATCAGAGGTGATGTGATTGAAACAATTGGCCATTCAGGGGTTTCAAAACTGGTGCATGAAACCAAACTCTTTTAGGCTTGGGGCCCTGGGGAGCTCAAACTCTTTCAGGCATGCCCCTGAAATATTCTAGCCCTTGACTGGCGGGCTGCACTACTTTAAATTGCTGAAATGTCCTGCGTTCAGGATGATTGGCAGGAAGAACTTGTTCTCCTGTGGCCTTCGTGTTGGAACCCCAGCTGGTCCCTGATAACTTTCTAATTCCCCAGAACCCCAGTACATGGGTGATTTTTTTTCTCTGCCCTGTGAGGTCTAATGGACCACGTAGCAGTCTTTAAGAGGTGGGCCTAGAGGAATGTATCATGAGGCAGATACATTTATTACTGAGCCGAGCTGTTCTTCCATAATTAATAGCATTGTAATATTTCATAGTAAAACCTATTCTTTTCTCCAACTATGCAGACATAAGGTGAATCCTTAACAGAAAAAATACGAACTGAAGAATCTCATCTTTGACAACGAGGTATAAACACAGATTGAAAAGTAAAGTTAAAAGGCCACATGTGCTCTACATATTACATGATGTATTTTAGCCTATCCTGAGCAGTAATCAGCATTCTCGACATTACTCCCCTTTAGATTGACCTACAAAGCACAGAAGGCATGTGAAGTGCACCAGCGCCATATAGGAAAATAGAATGGCTGGAGGTTTCCCAGTGGAATGTGTGGTGTTCAGTCTGCCTCCCTTCATGGCAAGCATAATCCAAATATTAGCACATTGGCTGGACACTCTGTTTGAGGAGGTTACTTTTAACAGTCTCCCTTGAAGCACCCATTTTACTGTGATTCTTTCCCTTTTTACAAATAGATCTACTATATGTGGCTGCCAGACCTGGTCTGTCTTTCTCTCTCTTACGTTGACTGTCTTTAAAGATGATATAATAATAGCATAAATAAAAACTTGTCATACATTATGAACACTGGTCTTTACAGGAATTCAGTTTGACTAGTAAAATGCTGGGTGAGACTAGGGCTGGACAAGAGTGTAGGTTTTGTTTTTCAAAGACCGGCACAACTTCAGAGGAAAGAGGTTTAACATTTTTTTTGTTTAACCCGTGGCTTAAAGAAACAAAACACTCCCTTTTGTTGGCATAGTATGCACTTTGTTAAGAAAAGCCCGCCATACGGTGCCAATTCATTTCACTTTGAATATTTCAGAACGTCACTAATGTGCACAGGTTGTTCTTCACAGCCACACTTGAGCCTCTTGGCCTGAATTCTTTATGACATGTTAGAAGAACCCACTGGAGAAAATATCTACGTACGAAAGCTCAACTGCATGAATGGAATCCCTTGACTCCATTTTCTGTATGAAAAAAGATTTGAACAACCTGAAATCCTTAAATGCTAAAAGGTTTTTGACCTGTATGGTTCCATTGTTGGGCTGTGACGGACAGGTGACAGAATGGACTAAATAGTGTCATTCCTACTACATCTGATCCAGCTCTCAACCCTCAGCCTTTTTTCAGCTACTCAACTGATACATTGATGAACGGTGATTCTATAATTAACATTCTTGCATGCATATTGCATAAGCTGCTTCTATTGTTTGAGTGACACTGCTGGCTGTTGCTCAGAGGGCAGGAGGAAGTGTGTCCTAAGTCAGAGATGCCCTTCCCGGCTCTCACCTCTCACTCCTTGGCCCTCTGACCGGGTGTGCCTGTGCACTCACCACTCTCATCCAAAGTTAGGGGGGTTTATGACTTAATGGCTGCTGTCGGATCCCATCAGGACCTGAGATAAACGTTGCCAGCTGTTCTCTTCCTTGCCCCTCTCTCTTTCTTTCTTTCTCTTTGTCTCTCTTGCTCTCTCTTGCTCTCTCTCTCTTTCTGTCTCTCGCTCTCTCTCTCTCGCTCTCTCTCTCTCTAACTTCTTTTTCTCTCTCTCTCCACCTCTTTTTGTTCTTCCTCTCTCTCATGATGACAACGTGCTGCTTGGGTAGTGGCCTCATGATGGTGGTGGAGATCCTTCCCTGGTCACTATGTGTGCACCAGCTAACAGCATGGGATTACAGCACCAGTGATGGAGGACGTGCAATGCATTACGGAGCCCACTGGTAGTGGCTTGAATACTGTGCGGTGTGTCCTTCATTGTTGGGTTACATTGTTGGTATTTAGTGGAGAGGGGGCTGTGATGTGCTGGATAAGGGGATAGACATTCATCCCAGGCGTTCCCCCTGTGGTTACTTTACATGCTGCTCTGCTGCAGACGCCGATAGGGAGATGTACATAATGTGTCTCATTCCAGATTCTGTGTTAAGTATGGGGGTGGGGGTCTGGGGGGGGGGAACGGTCAAAATCTCCATTTAAAGGAGTGCAATTTCTCGTGGCCAGGATCTGAGGATGTGCCCCTGAGTATGAGCCCTCCTGCTCCCTGGAGGTGGGCTGGGTCATTAGTTTTAGTTTTTTGAAGTGTTTTCCCTTTTGATGTTTCCAGCACTCTCTTTGGGCTGCCAGGCCCCAAGGATATTTAATATCGCTCCTGCAAATTTCCAGTTAGGAATAATTTGAGCTGAGCATCTGTCAAAGGAGCGACCGTTTAAATACATTCGTCGCGGTTAAAGAGGCAGAAAATGAGGCCAGATTAGCGGGAGCACCTTTTTCCGAGGGCTGGGTCTGGTCTGTCCTGACAGGGGCACAGGGCCCCACCGAAACGCTCCTCCAGCTTACTCATTAACAGCATCCAATGCAAGCAGCATCAGAGGGACTGCGAGCCTGCCCTCCCAGCCTGACCTCCACCAGGGCCAGAGCTGCCTTCTGCTGCCCGCTGCGTGTCCTGGTGCTGCTGCATGGAGGGAATTGTCTCAGGGTCTTGGCTCCTTGTGATCATTTATTTACAGCTATTTTGGGAGAGGGAAGGAGGGCCGGGGGTGACTAGACTAGACTCGCCTGTGTCTCAGGCGCCGTGATAGCGGGGGACGGCTGTATCCCATGTCTCTCCACTACAAAGTCCTCCCTTGCGTTCCACTGGGACGTGCACACAGGGACCTTTACCAGGGTACACAATCTCTGCTGTGTTTCTGTCCTGGCTGAGCCATGAAAGAGCATGCATTAGGCATCTGTCAGTGCTCATTGGGACTGACGGGCTCCGTTCATTTGGCTTTGGTTTTCTTCAGCAGGCTAAAACAAAAGCTTGACCACACTCGACAGCAGCATAAGTTGGTCTGCAGATGAGATGGGTGCTCATCTTTCGTTGATTTGGTTGTTGTTATGGGTCTGTCAACAGAAGGATCTTGATCACACAGTCCAGCCATCTCCTCTGCAGCCAGTGACTGAAGCAGTTTTAATGGAACAGTGTAAAGGAAGCCATGCATCACCACACTGGAAACATGTCTTTACTGGCGGGTCAGTAAGATAGTTGGATCTGATTCAGAGTCTTTCTTTTGCCAAAGTGACAGCTGTATGTGGTTTTAGACCTACGCATAAGGATTCCTTTACACTAATGAACGGTGTGGAATAGCCGGCCTGCTTTTATTCAGAATGTGGGAGACCTGTCAGAGGAAAGGTGGGGGCCTAACACTATATTCTCCACTGACTCCTCACGGTGACTCCTTTCCCACTCCTCCTCTGAGCCGGGGCTGGGGTGTCTGCACATGAAGACAGGTTGCGTGAGCAGAGTGCCCCAGACACCATCTTTGGGGGGAAATAAACAGAACATTTGTTCCAGGTCGTCCCGAGAGCGAATAAAACAGAAGAGCAGAGAGGCATGTGAAGTGCACAAAGCAAGAGGTTAGGGGAAGTCCACTGCAGGAGGGGAGCTGGGGAATATTAGCGGGCAGGGACTCGTATTAAAGCCACAGTTTGCACAACCCTCCCCTCTTCCCTTTTGCTCTCTCTCTCTCTCTCTCTCGTTCTCTTCTGCTTTTCCCATGTGCTGTAAATTAACTTTACCCCAGAACCCACAAACTCCCCCTTTTTCTCCCCCGACAACTTTCTCTCTTCATTTTTACCAAGGCGCTGAAACATGTTTTAAGGCGACTTTCTCAAGCATTTCAAATGATGTCTCGGTCATTCTGTGAAGAATAGAAACATTGAACATGACTTGCTTCTTTGAAAGGTTTGGCAAAAAGTGACTTGATCATTCAAAGCCGTAATTTCTCTCTCGCCATATGGTTGCCCTTATTTCTGTGTTCTAGTTTGTACAGCCGTCAAATAGAGACCCACACAATTAACCCTAAGCAAGCTTTTTAAAAGAAAATGATATTGACCCGATCCTCAATGTTAATTGTCTATAATGGTTAATTATCTTCTAAATAGGTATGACATCTAAGGTGTGGTGAAATCATTGGAGAATTGTTAGCCTTACGTCTCTATTCCATATAGTTTTACATTGCCAGCTTGCACATTATATGTCTATCTTTTCATCAACATGTACCTCCTTTTTATAAGTGCTATTATGTTCTCTTTAGGAGAGTTTGTTTTCCATGGACAGATTGTATTCTCTGCTGTTGGTTGAGTACTTAGTTGTTGTCTTAGTTGTTTGTGAGTTGTTAGATGCAAGCCCCTTAGTGACTGAGGGGTGGTTTCGGCCAACAAGCACTCGGGGTCACATAATGCTAATTGCGCGGCAGGAGAGAGTGGGCGGAGTGTTTGACGTCTGAGAGGTTGTGTCACCATTACACACTGTGAAGTTTGACTGGGTGTGAAGTAACCAGGAAATGGGCTGTACTAAATCGGTGTAAAGTTGTAACTTTCCCGGGGCCACTCCCGGTGCTGCGGGGGGAGACGGCGGCGAAGGGGAGTTTGCTGTAAGTGTGGAGCTGCTGTGGAATGGGCTGTCAGGGTTCATTAGGCCGGCCTGTCTCCATCTCAGGGGGGGCTCGGCCACTGGTTTAAAACCAATTTCCATTACCTGGCTTCGTTTTTATTAACTTCCGTGCCATTACCACCCTCTCTCATCGTTTGACTGTTGCTCTGTCCCACTGTCTCCCACCTCTAAGTGCTCCGATGGGGTGGAGGTGGTGAAGTCCCAGTTATCATCTCCTCTGAGACCTCCACCCCCCCACCCCCCACCCCCACCCCTTCAGAAGAGCCCAGCCTCTGGGAAACCTGCCCTGACCCCATGAGCTCCGACACCAAGGACAGGAGGAGACACCAATCAGACTTCACTTTCCTCCCCATGGATCTAATGGAAGGCAGGACTTTTAAGAACACAGGAAGGAAGAGGGGAGACGCTGAGAATGGGTCAGACAGTCTGCCCAGGTTTTCTGATATCCTCCAGCAGCTGCCATGCCGCTCATAAATGCTGCTTTGGGGGGGAGGACTGTGTGAGAACCAGGGGGAGTGCATGGTGGCTCTGAAATCTATCCCCACCGTGACCCCAGCCCTCAACGACTGTCTAAATCAGTGGGGAACCCCCGTGGATGAAAAAGATCTCTTTCACAGCGCTAACAGAGGGGAACTCTTCCTCTTTGACTGCCACAGGGGAATACTGGGAGATGGAGGAGGAAGAGGAGGGGGGTGAAAGGCCAGGTGTGTGCCACCAAATTTAATTAGAAAGACTGGTTGCTTTGTCCTCGATAAAGTTGCTCCGGGCGTTCTTTAATTGCCCCCTCCCCCGAACTCCTGCAGCAATCCCCCCCCTACCCTCATTTCTCAGAAGTTCATTAGTTTTTTTCACGAGGTGTCAGAATGTTGAGGGGACGTCTATGGTGTACTCTCTCCCTCACTCCATCTCGTTAACGCTCAGACTAATCTTGCTCCTGCTTACACACACACACACACACACACACACACACACACACACTGACACATCTCTTCCCAATGGCTCCCTTGCCAAATTTGACTCCCCGCATGTCAAATGTGGGGGTAGAGATTTCCCCGGCTGACGTGAAGCTGAAGCCTGTTGGGAGAGGCCAGAGAGATACATATAACTGGAAGTGAGAAAGCAGGGAAAGACAGTAGGCTGGACGTTTAAGAAGCAATCCAGCAATGATTCCCACAGTGTGCCAGGAGCTCTGGCATATCAACGTCGGATTCAGAAGATGTTGTCACAGCGATTAACTTGAAAGAACAGGAAACCTGCAGAGTTACCCCGCCTATTGGCAACAGGTACATAGCGGACGTTGTGCCGCGTCTCATCAAAGCATGGTTCGGAATTGTTTACCTCTCTGGGCCAGGGCCGAACCGTCCAGAGGATCTGCTCTGATGTGAACCTGGTTTGCTTCTCTCTCAGGACATCAGACTGTGGCCAGCCAGCCGATGTTTACGGTTTCAGAGAAAGATGAGCAACTGTTCAGGGCCCATGACATGGACGCGTTCTTGAAAGAGAACCTGGAGAGGGTTCCCAGACCGTGGCCGTCATGTTCAGAGGTGTGGTGCTCAATGCCGTGGGCTTTACTATAGCAGAAAGCAACAAGACGGATCAAACGAATGTCAGAGTACCTGGATCACTCAAGTGCTGGTAGTTCATTAGTCGACAGGTTTGAATAAGCCAGTTAATATTAGAGATTTGGAGATCAATCATGAATTGATTAAACATTTAATGAAATCCAGGAGGGGGATTTGATTGTTTTGATAAATCTTGGTGTATGTAATAAGCAATTAACTTCTTAAGTTCTTGCGACTTATATCATGGTGTTGCCAAATAAGTTCATAAAAGAAGAATTGCTTTTGAAAAGGAAGTAAATTGCTTTTTTTCATAAAAGGCTTTTATCCATCTCCATCCTTGAGCTTTATCAGCGCCGTTTAGCCTAGCTACCAGCATTCAAAAAGAGAACACTGAGATTAGTCTTAGCAATAATACTGCCCATCTCTCATTAAAACCCTAATCGTGCGTAAAATGAGATTGATGGAAATGTATTTAAAAGGTCAAGGAAAGGGAATTTTCTTGCCTGACATAGGATTTAATGGACAGGATTTTAATTTAGCCGCTTCTCACAACACCAGAAGGATGACAATCCCCCCAGGCAAATTATAGCCTCTCCTCTCCTCTCCTCTCCTCCCCGGTGATGGAACCAATATTGTTTTTACATAGCTTAGTACAGTGCAAGTGCAATTATGGTCCAGTCCAGAAGTGATTAGGTTTGATGAAATATATTAGTGTGTGTTTGTCAATGTGCTTTTAGAACCATCACTAAAGAGCAAAGGCATGAGATGTTCATGCACATAGCCCCTCGATAAAAGACAAGGTCAGTAGGCCCCACTTCCCTCTTTGGCACTCGGTCCACAATCACGTGCTTGGGAATGGCTGGGTCTTGCACAGGGGAAACACTCTGTTGGTAGGATTACCTCAGCATTTGCCCACAGCCTCCTTGCGTATTATCCTTCTTTCTCAACAGGCCACTCTAAGGCTGGGTGTTTTAAAGCTCAACTCCATTCCATTCCCAGCTTTTAGGTTGGATCTAAAGTATTTATTTTCATTAATCGCAAAATATCACACTGAGCTCAATTCCTCCAATATGGAATAACAGGATTAGGTGTGTTAGTGGGTGAAATTAAGGGCACAGAAGTCAAAAACTATGCCATTACTGTACTGCACTTTTCCCTACCGTTTCCTAGTGCTCTTGGTTGTTATGTTGTATGCATATTTCAGCTTATCCTCAACACAATTATGAATTTATTCTGTCACAGTCAGTATTTAGACGCATGAATAAGATGGAACATTTCTTTTTTATTTATGCTTTGCCGGTTCCCTACCTTGAATACATTGCAAATGTCTTATTGCATGAAGGTAGATAATTTCAGGAAGCGGCAGTGTAAGAATGTATGCAGAAATTGTATGTCGCCTATAAAATGTTCTGTGTAAAATCTGTGTGTATCTGTGCAGTTTGATAAAATGAGACGGTGTTGTTTCATTTATGTGTGGTGGTTTTTTATTGTGTGTATATGTTTCAACGAAAACAGTGTATTTAAATGTGTGTGGAAATGTGTTGGAGTTTTTGTGTTATTGAATTGTGGCCAGTATTTTTTTCAATAAATATTTTCTCGATCGACTTTCTGTGGTCCGGGGTCTCCCCCCGCATAGTGCTCCAAGGTGTGGAGGTGGCACCTGCTGTTTTAAAGGTTCATTTCAAACTTACACCAGAGGCTCATGGCTAAAGAACCCTGCCTTTGATTGATTGTTGAGACCATTGATCTAATTTTAAAGCCTTTGAATTTCTCCTCTGTGTCCTCGCATTTTTCTGCGAGGAGTTGAATGAACCTAATTTCCCTGCACCTCATGCGGGGCCGGGCGCTCTAAGGTGAAGAAAACAAAGTGAGTAAATAAATAAAGAAACCTGAGAAACAGGCGGTTCACAGCGGCACAGGGATTTTTATAGACTGGATCAATTAAATTTGTCTTATTTGGAACGGTGGGGTACCGTAACTCGATAAGAGGTAATGTGGTTGAGAATGCCTCTCGCTGTGCGGCCATTAGGCAGGAGAACGTTACCCTGGGAGTATTAACATGCAAGGATTACAGAGACACAAGTCTGGTCGGAACCAATTAGAATCAGGAGCCTTCTAGGCAGCGGAGACGCGGGCCTTCTCACAGCGAGAGGCCTGGGCCACCGTGTCCCGCTGAGGGGGTCAGAGAACGAGGGCAGCGATGGGCTGGGAGTGATACTGCCTACTGCTACTGGTATGGAGGAGAGAGGGCCTGGCCTTTGCCTCAGCATGGGAGTAGGCAGCACAGCTCTCCCTTCTCCTCACTTTTTGCCTTCATATGTTTTAATGGTTGGTTAGGGAAACATTGCTGCTAGCTTTCTCTGAAGTCCCGCTGATCCTTTTTGAAAAGCTGCCCCGCTCGATGTTGGTGTGTTCAGCATAAACACCACAGTACTCAAAGCATGCTATTTTACCACGTAACGTAATTGAACACTTTTTTTAATCTTTTCCAACCTGGTTCCCTTGAACATAAAAACAAAGCAGCAATTCCATTAGATTAGTTTACTCATGTGAGATCTTCCATTTGTTTAAAATAATTGCCCCGTTTTTTTTTTTTATTATTTCAAATGATGCAGATTTGTTTATGTTCCTTCCCTGAACCTTAGGTCCGAGCAGGACAAAGAAACATGTCTGGGTTCCTTCCACTGCACCACAAATGGAAAAGGCAACTGCAGACACCGTAACTCTGTATGGGAAAGCTTTGACATGCGCGCGTGTGTGTGTGTGTGTGTGTGTGTGTGTGTGTGTGTGTGTGCTTGAGCTTGAGTATGTGTGTCTGCACGCCTATCAGTGGACTCAGACAGTGTCAGTTGCTATGTCTGAGAATGACTGAGACGGCGAATGCCTGAGGACATAGTAACACGGTCCCTAGTGCCACCAGCCCCCCTTGACACAATTACCCGCTCATGGCTAATTGGCGTTTGAGGCTTCCCTGCTTGATCGAGCATGGCCACATTGGCATGAAGTGGCAGGCCAGCGCTCGCCAAGCTGTGACTTAGCTGGTGCCACGCTTTGTTACTCCGTCCTTCCGCTCCGAGCCGCTTACATAATCTGCTCATGTAAATTTGCTCTGGCTAATTAACATTTGTCATTCCCTCGTCTAATCTGATCGGACATGTGACGCGGCCGCTCCCCGGTGCCTCTGTCTGCGTGTGGCGTGTGCTTGTGCACTGTGCTCTCGTGGGCCTCGATCGCGGAAAGTGTGGCTGTGTACTCTGCCGGATGGGTGCACCCATCCCCTGATCAGCGCTCGTTTAGCTCCCCACGGGATCCTGGGTAAAGGGGGTGTTTGGGAGGAAACGAACTTTCCGCATCCGAAGTGAAATTAAACAAATGAAGTTTGTGGGAGTTGCGTGCGGGGACGTGGCTCGGCGGTGGCTCTCGGACACTAATCCAGCTGACAGGCCCTGGCTCCGGAGACGAGCCTCCTCCATATCGGAGGTGACCGCGCCGCAGACAAACAATCATACTTTCAATTAGAGTCCCCTTTCCTGCGTGAGCCTCTCAGCTGTGACAGCAGCACAGAGGCCTCCGTCTCTCTGCGAGCCTCCTCTTAACGTCCCACACAGTCGTCATCAGACCAGCCCCACTCCCAACCTGGTTAATAGATGACAAGCATCCAGAATATTGATCGGTTAACCTTCAAAAGCGCCGTCATCGGCGCCGGAGCGCAGAATTATCAGCGGCTAATGAAGGTGGGGAGGAGGATGCTGGGTAAACGGGGCGGGGGCAAGGGGAGGGGGACGAGCGTGAAGTTTCAGGGAATTAGAGAACAGTGGCTTTACTCCCTCCACTGTCCTGTTTTACTCCTCAGTCCACTGCTGTGAGCAGGCAGTATTCCACCTGGAGTGGCAGCCCTGTTGTCGGCCTCCACCCAGTTGAAGCATAGAAGGGATAAGAACATTAGCTCCATGGCTGGGACTGAGGACTGGGGCTGGCCTGAGCTAGGCTGCTATGTACCTAGCCAGGCACCCGCTCACTCACGCAGTGAGGACATCAGATCAGACTAGTTGTTTGTGACGATGTCGAGGTCAGCAAGCATCGCGCTTGCTTTGCAGACCCCCACCAGCCCCCTGCCCCCACCCACTCAGACCCTACTCGCTCCCTTCCTCTGCCGCACTGCAGGGCAATCAGGGCAGTGACACTTCATGAGAGGGGACGACAGCGGGATATATGCACAAGGCTGGGGCAGAAGAGTATCTCATCCGCCTGCTTAGTTAGAGGAATGCACACACAAGCAAGGGAAGAGAACAGGAATTAAGTTTGAGTGCGTCCAATTTACCTTAATTGCATGCGTTCATTTGCATCCGATTACTCATACTGACAGGCTCTTGAATTAGAGTTGAGTGTTATGCCTCGGCTACGTTAAACATTACCGAGAAATGTCATGACTTTTAATTTGATGTCTTGCCAAACTCTCCTGCAACAACAACCCCCCTCCTTCCCTTCACAACCTCATTGAATAATTTGCACTCCTGTTTTATCTATTAAATGTTGTGCACTGCCAAATGTCTTTGTTAGACTGATGTGTATGGTGGTTTATTGTTTTGGGTATTTAACTTGAAAAGAATCGTAGCAGCCGAGACAATACGTCTGTGTATATCTTTAGGTGTGTGCTTTGTGGCCCTCACAAAGGAAGCAGAAGTGGGGTAGTCTGATTCAGCAGTGGAAATCAGTGCCGTTTCTAAAAGGCCAGCTCTAGTCTGTTGACCTCTGTGCTTCAGCTGCTAGTGTGTGTGTGTGTGTGTGTGTGTGTGTGTGTGTGTGTGGGGGGGGGGGGGGGGGTTTTGAGCGCTCACTTTGCCAATGTCCAACACCCAAAATAAAAATTTTTGTTTTGGGACACCCGCCCAAAAGGGGGACAGTGCC
>JAVQIZ010042713.1:0-46578 GCA_036023535.2 Galaxias brevipinnis | reverse complement strand
AGATTGGACCTCGCCCAAATCAGCCCAATGTGAAAGTTCCACTTTGTCAAACCCCATCAAATAGGACTCTCTACTTTCAGGAGAAATGCGTTAAGGATCTTCCCTCTTTAACAGCCCCTGCTTAAATGGGGTCCTCTGTTTTTATGGGGCACAATACATTATACAGGGGGTGCAAGCCATTTTAAGGAAACAGCAACAGCTTGCTATCTACTGTCACTGTGGTGCACACTGCCTGAACTTGGTTACTCAGGCAGCCTGTGTAGCCTCTCCACTAGAGAGTCCATGGGTCTGATGCATACATTGGGGGTGTTCTTTAATCAGTCTGGCAGTTCAAGGTGATTCTCAGTAAACTGACTAAATCAGAGCATGGTTTCTCCTCATTTAAGCCTCTCTGTCCCACCAGGTGGACTGTTGGCACTCCTCCATGTCAACACAAGCATACTGTAGAAGCTGTGGTGCCCCAGCCTATGGCAGGGGCACACCTGTAATCAAGGAAGCTCAATCTATTGAAGCTTTACGTGCTGGCTGCCAGAGAGAAGGACTCCAGAGGCCGAGAACACAGTGAGGAGCCCATACCACTAGAGAAGTGAAGGAGAAGATCACGAATCCAGGAGAGGGGAACCCCAGGGACAAGGGTTGGAAAGGAACCAGGACAGGTTGGCCCCACACACCCTCGACTTGAATTAACCCCCTGATTTACCCCTCTGCCTCTCTTTCCCCCAGGAGGAGTTTGGCGCCTCGCCCCAAAATTGAAGACCCCGGTCCGGGAAGAAGTTTTGTTGCATTATTACTCCCCGTGGCAGTTCGGAGTATCAGGCCTTCTTGGAGTCGCTGGATGGGGTCCTGGAAAGGGTACCATCTAGTGATTCTATAGTTCTGCTGGGGGACTTCAACGCCCATATGTGTGACGATGGAGAAACCTGACTACATACTCTGTGTTCCTTTAGGCTGAAGATGTCCTCGAGAAGTTCATGGTGGAGACAGATGTGCAGTCAAAAGCCATCCTCCAGGCTGACAAGATGCTGACTGAAAATGAAAGAAAGATCCACGGTAAGATTACACATTTAAAAGGAATCTTGTTTGAATGAGTTTTGTTTCTGTCATTTAAACACTAAGATACAGTAGCGATGAGCAAGTGGTGAAAGTATTGAAAGATAACACAACAACAGAATTTGAGTGAGCTCAGCACTAATAATATGTTGGTGCAGCTAGCATGAGGTTTGTGCTGGTGTCAAAGAGATGTCACGCTGCTACGCACTTGGCTATTTTCGCTTTGCTTCTTTGGTTTTTGATGTTTTTAATTTTCAACCAATATGTCATAATAAAATGCTGACGTTTTAGCATGGCTTGATTTATCAAACTGTCTAAAGAGATCGTGTTTTGTGACTGGACATTTTAGTTTTTGGCAAAAGCATTCGTTTAATACTTTAATTGTCATGTGCTGTTGCATCCGTCCCTCTTCACTATATTGGCCCTCTCCTGAATGGTGCTGTCAAATCTAAGACAAATGACTAATAATATGCAAGCAGACATAAAAAAGCTTACATTGCTTAACTATGTCTTGGCTAATTTGCACTATTCACAAAGCTCACTTACATGGAGCAAGGTAACCTAAATAGTATTTTGAAATTAAAGATTTATACATACATGCTCAAAGAAGGAATTATTTTTTAATAATTGCCAAGTATTTACATCTAATAATTCAAGGACAGTTTGCAGAATTTATAAAAATGCTGTAGTCATCTAAACAGGCATTCATTGACTGAGGTTGGCTGTTAAAAGAATATGACCAATCCAGTGTTTCTCTACCTCTGCCATTCCAAATAAATTGAGCCAGAGGAGAAGAGGAGATCCGAGGTGCTGGAACAGGAGGGGAAGGCTGCTGAGCAGAAACAAATGGAGCTCCAGCTAGCCATGGAGGCTGACCAAAAGATCCAGAAAGACAATCTGAAGAAAATGGAGGAAAAGTGGAAGACAGAGCAGGAAGAACAGAGGCAGGAATTTGAAAGAGCTATGGAATTCAAACTGCAGGAACAGAAGGACCTTATTGATAAAGGTCATAAAGAGAAGGCTGGGTTACTGCAACAGGAAATTGATGAGCTGAAGAACAAAACTCCTGTAAAGACTGAAGGCTTTTTTCACAGTACAGTCATGCCATTAATAAAGGTTGCATTGGATGGTGCCAGCATATTTATGAACTACAAGCTCATGAAGGGACTATGTCGTTAAGGATATAGCATGAAAAAATATGCCTTGGGTAAATTTAAATGCATAAGTAAATATGTAGGTAAATATATAGATATGCCAGGTAATGCCATCCAACTAGTACCTTTAAAGCAATTGTTAATCATTTTACTCTAGTTCATACATGTCCCAAAATAGTTTAATTTCCTTTAAACTGTTATGTATTTGACAACTGATGTGACATGAATGCTTTTTAAAATTTAAGAGACGGACATTTCTTATTTTGTGAAGTGTTACTAGATCTCTTGCTGTGGTGTTTCAAAAGCCTGCGAAACGAAGGCAGGGAAACTATTCTGTTAGAGGTTATAAAACAACTGCTGACATTAACCTAAGTTTAATCTAGAAACGGCAAATGTATATCCCCTCTTAAAACGTTTCAAGCTAAATATATAAACGATGCATGGTTCTTTGAAGCCATAATGTGGCGTACACCTGGAGCTGTTTCTGCATTATTATCTAATTCCTGCTATGATCACACAAACAATGTTTTGTTCATCTTTAAATAAACAAAGGCAATGTTTAGAATGATAAGCAGTCTGTTTTCAATGTATATGGTGTGTCTGTGTCTGTATTTCTTGGTATTTGAAGATTCCAAAAGCCAAAATGCTAGAGCACTGATCGATTTATTTTATTTTATTTCTATTTGAACTGTTATATCTTCCCTACTGGAAAATCCAGTTTAGACCAGTTTGGATTTTAAGATGGTCTAAGCTGGTATGAGCAGGTGGAGAATCTTGGTCAAGCTGGTATGAGCTGGTGATAGCTGGTCTGGTATGGCCTAGTTGGTGGCAGCTGGTCTGCCAGCTGTCAAAAACCTAGCTACAAGCTGGTCAACCAGCTACCAGCTCAAGCTGGATTTTACAGTAGGGTTCCACTAAAAACCTTTGTTGCATACATGTTAATTTCAATATTTTTTTTATATTTCTGACACAGAGGAGAAAGAGAGGAATGCTTTGGTTGTGCAGGAACAGCAAGCATTGAAAGAGGCACATCAACAGTTGGAGAGAGTGATGGAGGAGAGGCAGAGGAGTCACAATGAGATCGTTCGACAGTTTCAGGTTTAGTTCTTCTTATCAGACATTGGATAAAAATATATGTATTGAAACATAATAGCTGGGAATAGTTAATAACATGACAGCATTTGTACATTTGTTATGTTACAAAGTCAAAGAGGGATCAAGAAACAGATGAACTGAGACAAGAGACTGAAAGGGCAATGGAAAGTAAGGCCCAGGAGCTTCAAAGGCTGCAGGAGAGAAACTTTGCTGAGAAAGAGAGGCTCATGAAGGAGGAGATTGAACATCTGAAGAAGAGCATGGTGATGGAGAGGAAGATGGAGGAGGAGGAGAAGTCTCGTGACCATGCATCTATGCAACGTAATATGATGCAAAGCATTAGCAATGGCTTAGGTCACTACTTTTCTTACAAGCAGAAGCGTGATAAATACAATGCAATCAAGTATGTTGCAAAGAAAAACGCTCAGTCCAACTACGATGGCACACAGGTTTAAAAAGGCAGCACTTTATGAGCTCAGCCATATGCTAAAGGTCTGATCAAATCAATCACAGAAGTTAAGCTGTATAATTGTTAATTGCACATTCTAACTTACTGGTACTGACAGAATTAGGCTACCAGTTATGTTGTATTCTGCTACACACATAACAAACCTTCAATTAATGAATACATAGTGAAAATAATTGGGGTTAGATTAAGTAATTGTGTCTATATCTATAGCCAATCATTTATAAAAACAATATTGAATATATTTTGTAATAGTTTATTGTATTGTAGTGAGAGGCACATGTTCATGCCCACACTATAACTCTATACTAGATTGTTTAGTGCAGCATTTGCATATTGCCCTGCTTCTTTGTTATCCTGTGTTGTCATTGGCCCATAGGCATGACAGAGACCCTCAAGTCTAGAATAGAGTAGAACACAGCATATGTATCACCTTAATTGTCTCTAACAACTCCACTAACCAACTACTGGGCTAACTGTAATATATTGATGCTTAAAACTGCACCTGCCTGGTCAGTCGTTTTCTGTTACGTGTTCATGATACGATACCTCACTAAAGTCTGTAACTGGAATTTGTCGTGGCTCATTACTCTCAAGCACCACAGGTTTCAAACGAAAGGAACGCACCTCATCCGTTTATTAGAGGCTCGTATTTAAACAGCAGCTCCGGAGCCCAACATAATAAAGTTCCAACAGCAAAAACGTCAAAGCCCACGAGTTCCAAAGTTTCAAAAAAATTATGTGGTTGGTGCCGTGGTGCCGTGTTTAGAAAACAATGCCATTGTCAATCTTGGGATACCAAACATTTTCCCAAGCTGCTACTTCCTTTTTTGCTATATTCCCTAGGTCCTGTCTTTCTCAAAAAGGGGTGTAGAGGGAGTATTTATACCAATTCTCCACAAATATATAAAATAAAATAAAAAATAAAAAACAGGAAAAAGGGTAAAACATTTTTTATCAAAAATATCAAAACTCAAATAATTAGGAAAACCAATGAAATGGCTCCAACAATATTGATTTAACAAATTCAACAAGCCTGGCAGGTTATGGAAATGCCAATTCAGCCAATACAACTTTTATTGGTCAACATTAACCCTACACACAACTGAAAATCCTCCAGTAGACTTTTGCCAATTCTTTTGTGATATTGGATAGTGAGTGACACAGGTAACCAGGTATTAACATGCAAAACATTGGCTGTTCCTAAGCCAGTCAGTTGCAGATGATAGAAAGTAGTGACAACCATAATACAGTGCATTACCGTGACATAAAAAAACATGAAAAACACAAACGTAAAAGAATCAAAGCATAAATATTGATTACAAAACTAAACTTTTGACCTGATTCATGTTGAAAAAAGTAAGAGACAATGATTAGCTTGACGATGAGCACATTCATAATATCCAATACATCAAACATAGAACTAACATAACAAGTATAATCATAAAATAAGTAGAGATTTACAACACAACCTCTGACTACGGCCTTTGTGCTGCACGTCCCAACGATGCCACTCCTTTTAAAATGAGTAGTCAAACATTTGACAAAAGATAATATACCCTATGAAAGCGAATTAACAAATGTGCAAATAAATTAACATAGTTTGTCTAATTGCGTGGCCAGGTGTGCCTGTTTCAACAATTTACAAAAATTACAAAACTTACTGTAGTAATGATTGGACACATTATCAACAAACCGGTTAACACATTATTCAAACATGCACGTTTCTGAAAGGCATTCCTGACATGCTTCATTAAAACTAAGACAGACTTGAGGATTTAACAATGCTCGATAAGGGAAAGTCACCTAAGACTAACTAAACTTGGGGTCAAGGAACCTTTGTAAACACAACCTCCAGTGATGATAATTATGATTATATGGATACAATGTTTTGTTTTGTTTAGTTTTACTTAGCAAATATGTAATTCTGGGCTGGACTTAAGTTATCTGATTATGTGTTGGTTAACCATTTACTTTGTACTTTCATTTTTTCTACATAACGTAGAATAACACAGATAAAAGCAAAGCTCTGACAAGGACGTTGCAAATTCAAGATCTACGATTGCAATACACTAATTTTGAAATGTAAGTTAAACTGCACATTGCATGTTCTGGTTACAGTTTTAAAAAGTCCAGGAAGTGTATGCAATTAAGTGAGTACAAGTCTACAAGGTAGATAAAGTATGTTAAATAACAAATAAACACACAAACACACACATACAGTTGCCTCTTCGTAGATGTATCTCTCTTTGTCCACACCATTCAATGTATGCCATATTCGTCTGTAGCTTTGGTCAAAAGAGAAACACCAAGCAACAAACATTGACCTGGCTCTTCTAGCTTGGGTGAGTGTGGCTTAGCAGTTTCCTGAACGTTGCCAGGATAGTTGGACGATGGCCACTGCAAGTTGCTCATTGGGTTGGAAAAACTGCCACTGGAGCTTTAAACCTTCCCCTGATCGGTTACGGTAGCTGTCAGTTGTCGGCTCGATGCCAATCACATTTCTCAGGACACCACAGGAGTCATGTCCCATAGCTGTGGGCATACAATGTTACTATGATATTATTCACATAACAGTTCAAGACATCAATACTCTCATATGGATGTGTTAGCATTACCTCACCATTGCACAAACAATGAATGTACTAGGCTACATAAAAACGGAACGCATACACACACGTCACACAGCAATCCCCTCACCTTGATGATCTTGTCAGTGCCAGAAGTCAGGAGGTTACCAGTGGTGGGCTCGTAGTGCATGTAAACTATGTTGTGCTTGCTGTCATGGAAAGTGGCTGTAGGCGCTCGGCTGGAGACAGACACAGACAGACAGACAGACAGACAGACAGACAGAGAGAGACACAGACAGACAGTCAGTCAGATACACAATGTTTACCTCATGTTCTAATCCCAGTGTTCTGACCTTAAATTGTTGCTTGATGGCATTTTCAAAGATAATAATACTCGTATCAACTGTATTTTTCACCCCACCTCAAGTCAAAGTCTGACACAGAGACTAAGCAATGCTTGCTCATGGGTGTGCCAGTGTTTATAAGCAGAGTGTGTTAATTCATCATACCATTATGGTTTGGTCTGGCCTCTGAAATAATATGGACCCATCATAAACCATTACAGCTAGGTCTAATATTGGTCATAAAGTTATCAAATTGTTACAGTATTTCATTGGTCAAGGAGGGGAAAACACCACCTGCCATGTAGTGTAAGATGGCTCAACCTCCTGGGTTTCAAGTTTGTGGAAGCCCACCATACAGTTCTGTCAAGGAAATCTATCACTATTTTACAATGACGTCTTATGTTTACCTACAGCCTGCACATGAACTGACCCTGACCTTGATCCACCACATGCCTACAGAACACCATGTACAGGGGTCCACTATCAGGATCTGCTTGTTTAAAATAGATAGCCCAAAAATGTACAATCAATCTACAAAAACCTACATTTTTATAGTTGCAAATGTACTGCAAATCAATTACTAAAATATCTTATTAAGATAGGTGTTCTGACCATTTGGTATGGCATTAAGCCCTAGTGCATCATGTGTTTTGATTATCCATGAGAATGTCCCTAGAAATGAATTGCAGTCCACCTTTGTCAAATTCACCTGATCGAATGCAACTTAAAAAGGCACACGCCTGTACACTGCATATACTGTTTCACAACTGACAGTGCATGTTCGATATAGAACCCCATGGCCACTCCAACAGCTTTAGAGGAATTTTTTTTTTGAGATAGGAGAATCTACCAGAAGGATAAACAACACATACATACTCAATCAATCAGGCCAACCACTCCTTAGTGAAAGGCATAAGACAGTGTGCTGGAGATTTGCCAGGACATTACTTAAAAGGATTTGATAGCATGTTATGACGATTCAGATTCCTTTACTTGAACCTACCTTACACATACATTGGGAATAGTACAATATTTTAACACTAATGATATACTTTGTATACCTATATAAAACTCGCTTATAATAGTAAGTGTGTGTTTTAGGGTTGAAGGACTGAGCAGCGCCACTAGGTGGCTATGATATGTAATGACACTGATTTGGTCATTGCTATTCACAGGTCTTGGTGTTTATGATCCAAATTGCTATTCACGGGTCTTGGTGTTTATGATCCAAATTGCTCCTAATTGTTTCTAGATATTATTTTTACCACTTAACTGATGTGTAAATAATACCTATCCAGATGCAGCGAGGGAAATAGAGGTTTTAACGTTTCAGATTAGCAAGTCGCACTTCTGAAATTATATATCAAACAACCGGTTTGACCGCTCTGCATAACAAATACCTGAAACAATTACAAATCACTCACTCTTCATCGGTGATGGTCTCGTGGCAACTGTCACAGACGCGCACCTCAAACTCAAAGCCCATGAGCGGGATAGTGGATCGCTTGGACGAACACTTCCCACACACAGCCTGGCCACATTTCCTACAGTGGTGCTGGGGGGAAGAAAGGTTAACCTGATGGTCAAACAAGGCCAACTCATTATTCATAAAGAAAACAACCATTAGGGTGTATTTCCACTTTGTTAGCCGCTGTGTCCTAACTCTGTCAGTGTATCTCTACCCGTTACAGGCTGTGTCCTAACTCTGTTAGAGGCTGTGTCCTAACTCTGTCAGAGTGTATTTCCACCCTGTTAGCAGCTGTGTCCTAACTCTGTTAGAGTGTATCTCCACTCTGTTAGAGGCTGTGCTGACTCTGTTAGAGGCTGTGTCCTAAACCTGTTAGAGGCTGTGTCCTAACTCGGTTAGATTGTATCTCCACTCTGTTAGAGGCTGTGTCCTAACCCTGTTAGAGGTTGTGTCCTAACTCTGTTAGAGTGTATCTCCTCTCTGTTAGAGGTTGTGTCCTAACCCTGTTAGAGGCTGTGTTCTAACCCTGTAAAGAGTGTATCTCCACTCTGGTAGAGACTGTGTCCTGACTCTGTTAGAGTGTATCTCCACTCTGTTAGAGGCTGTGTCCTAACCCTGTTAGTTTATCTCCACTCTGTTAGAGACTGTGTCCTAACTCTGTTAGAGTGTATCTCCACTCTGTTAGAGGCTGTGTCCTAACTCTGTTAGAGGCTGTGTTCTCACCCAATTACAGACTGTGTATATACGCCTTGTCAAGTCTGAATTCAAACGTGGCAGCTGAGGCACGGAGAACTAGTCTTAATGTGCTTTTAAACGTTTTCTTCTGTTCACCAGGAGCATGTAGAACATGTATAATTGCAGAAGAAAAAATATTTTTTGCCAATGACAAACCTCTGCTGCTCTCTAGTGGATTAAGCATGCTACTGTACCTGTCGCAGACCTATCTTCTTACTGTCCCACATCTGTTTGAAGTTCCAGAAGAAAGGCTGTTCGCACTTCTGGCACGAGTCACTGTCCAACCACTCCGGGGTCTTAGGGTACACACAATTACATCAATAAATAAATACACACAAGACTCAGTGGGAAACAGTATGATGAGAGGGGGGAAACAGGAAGAGAGCGAGGGAGAACAAGGAAGAAAAACTACATAGGGGGTTTGAGAGTGTGGGACGCGGTCTTACCTCTTGTCGGGTAACATCCATGTTCCAGATGACGATGCCTCCATCTGAGCTGCTGGAGATGAGCTGCCGGGTATGTGGGGCATAACACAGGCCCTGGACCTTCTCACTGGCGAAACAAACACAAATACTTCATAAATGGACTGTAGAATAGCATGCACACAAAATGTATGCGATGCTATTCAGCAAGGTAATCAGATCATCAAAGACCAAAATAGGTTGGTTGTTACCTGACGAAAGCAAGTGGTTGGGAAAACTAAGCTGTTGCTCTTTATCTGCAAAGTTATTTCCATTTCAAATCAACGTATCTGTTATCTGGGGCCTTAACGGTGAAAGGAAACACACTGTAACCCTTCTCTTATTCTTTCAATAGAAAACCAATCTAAAAGGTATTCCCTTGGATAGAAAATAGGATGCCAGGGGCTCCAGGCTGCTTTTAGACAGTCAGGCCAAAAGGCCCAATGACATATCTACTCTCAACCCAAACACATTCTAAATATTGTTTCATAAAATGGTCATCAAAATGGTGTGTATCTATAAATTGCAGGAGCTTTCCTAAATGTACATTTACAGGTCAAGTGAATCCATCACACAAATGGTGTGACTTGTGAATGCAGCAGACACTGAAATTAAGTTGATTAACAAAAAGAAACTTAGGCTGATAAAAACTCCTACTCACAGGAAACGAATAGTGCACACACTTCTGCATTCCATACTAAGTTCTGAGTAAATATTCCTCCATCACACATACCAAATAGCTAGTTTTCAGTTATCCATTGCAGATGAAAGGATGCAGAGTAAATAGAATTTAAGGTTGAAGGAGTGTGTACTTAATTTGTTTGTTTAATTGTAATGTCTGCTGAACCAGAGGTTGCATATAGCCAACCATTTTTACTGAATGTAGTTAAAGCAAGTTTAAATAACTACTTTGTATTAACTTATTATCAATACATTTCTTCTGATTGCACATTGTAATGTCTATGGGAGAATGAATAAATCGCCGTTCAGATCAGTCCTCTTGAGGTCTCAATATTTAATATGAATTTTGTCTGCCACCGGGTACAATCTCCCGTGAAACTATGACGAATTGCATTATGGCCAAAGAAGTGCATCACTAAATCAAGTTTAATGTCAGCTGTTCTTTTTCCCCTCGCTTCAAGCCGTCATGTAATCACTCAGCATTGTAAACAAATACACGTCTTCTTTGCGAGTTAGGGGAAATAATTACACCAAGCAAATGGTAGAGACGGCCAAAATGACCTAATACAGAAAGCTGCCTATAGCAACTTTTAACACTGCTTGCGCCACTGCCACAATGAAAAAACAGTTGTCTTGGCTGACATTTATTGTGGCTGCCTTATAACAAAGAAACACAGGAGAAACCCTGAGGATGTTGACTGACTTGTGTCCCTGCAAACACAGGAGAAACCTTGAGGATGTTGACTGACTTGTGTCCCTGCAGCTCGATGGCAGTTCCTTTGCGTCCACCAATGTCCCACATGATGATAGAGTGGTCGGAGCTCCCGGAGAACAGAACCCTTTGAACAGGGTCCCAACAAAGTGCTGTCACGTTTCCTAAACACGCACGCACGCACGCACGCACACACACACACAGAGAGATAAGAAACCACACCCAAAACAATTGAGGGAAACATGTTCTACACAGATGAAATTCTCCTTAAAACTTGGGTGAATTAGGCCAGGTAAACACTGATCAAACCTGTCTTTGACTTTTAATAGACCACACTTAGGAATAACTTTACTTCTTATCCAGAACCATGCATTGACAGATACAAGAAGGAGATACCATCTGCTATGTGGCTTTGCATAATGTAATGTTGACTAAAAAGAAACTACTGTTAACAGCGTTATGTTTGTGATACTACAGTCACAACTTGTGTAAAACAGCGGTTCTCAAACTATGGGGCCTTATAAAACAAAGTCTGACATGACTGGGCCCAAGGACAAAGATGTTTGAGAAAGGCTGGTGTAGAACATGAAATAGTATGCATTGCTATAGCTTTCTAATCAGTGACTGCACATCTCAGTGACCTAATATATGTACTAGTGAACATAGTTTTCACTATTGAACTAGTGAACATCTGATCAGTTACCCACTGCAATATCTATGTACTAGGGAACATAGCTTTCTGATCAATTACCAACTGTTATATACAGTATCTGGACTAGTGAACAGTTTTCTGATCAAGGATTGAATGTATTGTTTCAGGAATGAATTGGTTGAATCAGTTCAGGCTAATTTAGATTGGCCTGGGTGTTCAATTAACAAATATTTAATTGTTTACACAAATGTCTAGGAGGTTCAACAGAGAAAGTAGTACCCGTGTGTCCTTTGAAGGTAGTCACCATGCTACAGCTGTCCTGCTCCAACTTTAGGATGGTCACTTGTCCAGACTGATCCCCCACAAAGGCGTGCCTGGTCTCTACATCGAACCTGGGATTCACAGTTAAGTAGCAACAGTAACTAGCCTGAAACTAAATCTTGCTTGAGGTAAAAAATTAGTCATTACCCTTGTTGGAAAGTTCCAAGTAAAATGCAAGCACCACTAGTATTACGTAACTTCTGCATATTTTCTACTACCCATTGATTTAATTTAACTGTGTTTCTCCTTCACTATCACCAAACTTTAGCTATCACTGTAGGTCACAACAACTAACTATTGTCTTTAAATATCATTAATGACAATGACCTTTTGCAAAGAAAGGAAGAGAATAAAGTATGGTCAAATTTTCTTGGCTCTGACAAAATATCCACAGGAGTAGTTCAGTACCCAGTTACAACTGAAGAATGTTTTACAGCAAAGATGAGCTAAGGAAATATTAATTCGAATTAGTGTTGGTGGTGTGAAAACTATCCAAAGGGATGTGCTTTTATTTATATGTTCAATTAAAAAGCTTTAACTGGCAGCCATTTTGCATCCCTAACAACTATCTCATAATTATCTATTCAACTATCTCATCCCCTTAATTTCTACTATATTCCCTTCCTGTGACCAGTAGTTTGACCAGTAGTCTTGAACCAGCAAACCCTCCACATAACTGATCACCGAGATCCAATGATTGCCATTTTGACCACTTTGCTAAATCAGCTCAGCCAAGCAAAGCAAGTTTACTCCAAGGAGTTTAATGCTCAATTTCCATCTCGCTTCAGTTAATTCCACACAGAATGGGTTTATCATTAGCTTGGGCTAGTATGCTCATGCTAGTAGACAGGCAGCAGTCTCCAGAGAAAGCTCCATGGTGTGAACAGCAGAGCCGAGTTACTCCCAAAGCCTTTACTTCCAGAACTCTATCACTAGTCCACTGGCCCATTCTTTGCTGCATACTGTCCAAAGGTAAAGGATACTGCAGTCCAGAGACCCATGCGGCGGTGCGGTGGTTCCCCAGCTGCTGCCCACTCTCAGAGCAGTGCCAGGTGAAGTTCTTGTCCTGGCCCGTACTCAGTAGCCACTCCATCTCCAGCACAAACAGAACCACTGTCACTCTGCCCTGGTGGGCTGCAACACACACACACACACACACACACACACACACACACACACACACACACACACAATAATACAAGGGTATACGCAAGTGAAAAATACTTCTGAATAGAAATGTGCAGCTAACAATCAGGATGGTTCACACATACCCACACAGTGTTGTTTACGAATTCAACAAAACAAGAGCAACAGAATAAAAGGTTCCTTTTGTGCTAAAACATGGTAGAATAACATGAGAACATAACATACACAAAACACCACACACACGCGCACTCACATACACATACACATGCAGAAACACACACATCCTTTCGTACCCTGGTACGTTCTTGCTGGGGTCATCTTGTTGAAGTCTTCAGACAGGATGAACTCCTACAAGACAGAAATAGAGGACATTAAGCTGACTAAGGACACATTTTGAAATATTTCAATTAAAAGGGGAAGTTTCTAAAGGAATCATCTGCTGAGGCACAGGGAGAGCATGCACCTCCCTCTATCTTCCCTAAAACATGCAATAAATGTTTGTTTTTTTACGAGTAGGTAGTCTGGATTAGATGGCACATTGTGTAGAGAACGCTAAGGATATCTCCTGGTTTACTAATGCCAACCTAATGTAAATACTGTAGATATTATTTACCTTATTTATTTATTTTTTATTTATTTACATACAGGGTCAACTGACTGAGACTAGGTCTCTTTTGAAGATCTTTAACCAATACTAAATCAAGGGTTTAGATGCTTTCTTTAAAACATGCTTTTTTCAGCAGTCAAGTGTAGTTTAAGAATCGTATCCAGATCTTGATCTATAAATTATCTTCCTCAGCAACTAAGCAATATTTGGAAATGAGCGACATCATATCTGGAATTTTCTATCATTTACCTGGAAGAGCTCATCATCCAACCAAGCAGGAGAATACTAAGAGACGCAACACACCCGTCACAGCATTGATTGGTTTAGGTTGGACAGGAGGGAGCAGAGGAAGCAGCAAGTAGCTCCTGTACAGTGATATCTGATACGAGTGAAACCTTATAGCCTCACTGGACCCTGTACACCATCTGACCCTGGTGTTTGGGTTAGAATAGGTAGTGGCTTGAAGGTATTCACTGCATTATTTAGCATTTAGAACAACCAAGCTGAGGTGCAGTGTGTAGACTAAATACGTTAACAGACAAGTGGAAACTATGCAACTTGATCTGTTTTGAAATCTACATTTGTCATTCAAAAAACCTTGCAGCTAAAGATGCTAGACTGCATCGCCTTTATGGAAATCTAATTGATGCAATAAAACCATTTGCAATCTCAAAAATAAAAGACGACCTTTAGTAACTGTCAGGATTCTCTCCTCACAGTGACAGGACAAAGAAAGAGAGTGTGGAGCTTTACATGTATGGTGATTAGTGATTGGTTAATACCCACAGACACAGTACCGGTATCCATTCCCACAGACAACTTTCTGGTCTCTGGGTTAAAGGACATACAGGAGCATAAAGCTGTGGACAAAAGAGAGACATGTCTGTTTAACTATAGACCCTCATATCTACCCACCCATGTTTTAATAAATCTGTATTTTTCCAACATATTTTCTTTTTTTTTATACATGCTTTATGCAAGCCATTTAACTTAACTGCCCCCTCCTCACACATAGTAGGTTTCACTGAAATGTTGCTGATCGTATATCTCTCAAGCGAAATACAGGGAGAGAGGGGAGTAAGCTAATTTAGTGTGGATACTTTATCATAGCAACTGAAGTGTTCCTTTGCTTAGCTTTCTAGGTCTATCTAGATGTAGAGGTAGAAGTGAAACTTACCAGGCATTGTCTGGTACACGCTAGGCCAGTATTGGCCACTGTCTCTCTTTAGCCATACCCGGATTGTCCTTTAGATGAAGTGGGGGGAATGGGACTGGTTTACAGTTGCAAACATAGTGTTTTCAAACTTTGTCAATTTAAAAGTGTACAGTATCTCAGCATAAAGCTTATTGTTTGTTTGAAGGGGTATCAACCATTTCAACAGGCATGACACCTATATGTGCATATTCTAAGCACATGGTTGACATGTTTTAAGCAATCCCGCAAAATAAAATTACCATGAAACAATATTTTTTATTATGACTATTTCTCAAAGCATAGGCATGTAACCTAAGGCTAATCACATATAGAAAAAGACAATAAAAATAAACAATTTAGTTGTCTTTATCAATTGGATAGGTTGTTTGGTTCAGGGCTTTGAGTCACAAGCCAGGTAGGTTAGTTATAATTTGAAGACTGCTTCTTAGTTGGTTCAAAAGTGCGACAGACTTATTAGTATTGGCTAGTCACAACAACCATCGAAGCGTATAGCTTTCTGGGTCTAGTATATAGATGATTCTATATGACGTGTTGTGGCTTGATTTTACCTGTCTTCAGATACGCTTATTACGCCGTCCTCCTTTGGAATGATCACAGCGGCGCTCACAACATCTTGGAAAGCCTCAATTTGGCTAAGCAGCACGGGTTTCCGAGTCTGCGGCTTGGGAAGTTCTGCAGCCATAGAGATGTACCAAAGACAGATGCACTAGCTAACGATAGCTATTTCTCCAGGTTTGGCTTTTGGTAACATAACACCTTGTATCCAAACTGCTAAATTGTGGACTGCAGCAAGGCAGCACATAAAAGCTAGACAGCTAGCTAACGAGTATTCAGGATGTTGTGACAGCCAGGGGTGATGTCAGTCATCTGACAGGACGTTCACCTTTAACCACGCCCATAAATGTACATGTCTCGAAAAATATGTTAACGAGTAGCTAGTAGAAGAAAACAAAAGCAGAAATGGGTCAATTGTGCTTCTGGCTACACGCAGTTAATGTTTTTCAGGACAACGAAAACTTAAATGGATGAGAAGGGGAAAAAATCTAGACTTCATTGATGTCGACAATGGAGATAAGTGCCCTCTGCTGGACTCGGTGGCCTACACGAACATTGCTTTACAACGTTTGGCATTCAGACACCTTGACCTTTTGCACACTTTGTACAGTTATTGACTTAACCCTCCCATTATGTTGAAAAAAAAAATTACATTCATTATGTTACGGGTCAGATTGACCCGGGCCGTTTAAATACAATGAATATAGTACCAAAACTTGGTATGAGTATTGAGTATTGGTACAAAAACTTTATTTTGGCTTGTCTGACCATTCAGAAAGAACAACTTAAATGTATATTTGTATTACAATTTTACATTTAACAACTGTTTATTGTTGATTTGGGGGGTCTGTGCAATTACCTACACACATGAAAGTCTCCTGGTCAAAATTACCCACAACATCATCTTAGTAAACACAGTCTGCATAGATATTCCACAACACAATAGCCTATCCACATTTTGCACTCAAGTTAATGACCCTAAATTGAAAGTCATCCAATTTGATGGAGAAAAAACAAAGATAACCAGTATTTCAGTCAAAATAAAAGAAGAAATGGGTAAAATGGACCCATAACATAACAGGAGGATTAATTTAATATTATTTTAAAGGCCAGTCTTTATTAATTCTTCATGAACAAAAAAAAAACTGAAACACCATTTTCAAACCCTGTATTTGTTACTTTGTAGAAACCATGTTTTCTTGGGTAAATCTCCACAAGCTTTGCCCACCTAGATTTTCTCCAATTGTTAATAATAGTATACTCTGTCAGATTGGGTGGAGAGCATCTTTTAAATGCCAGCTTCAGGTCACGCCATATATATTCGTTATAACTGTATTCAAGTTACAGGTTTGGATGGGCCATTCATACATTCAGAGAATTTTCCTGAAGATACTCCAGCAACGTCTTGGCCTTATGCTTCAGGATGTTGTTGTGATAAAACAAACACTCACCAGTCTAAGGTTTTATGCACTTTGCAGCAGGTTTGCTACAAGGACCTCTTTGTATTTGGCTGCATTTATCCTTCCCTCTATTTCAGACCATTGTCCCTGTCCCTGTCCCAGATAATCTTTTTCCACATGCTCTCAAACCTCCAGCGGGCGGCCATATACCTTTTACTAAGGAATGGCTTCAGTCTTGGCACTCCTTCATGAAGGCCTGATTGATTGAACATGTCTGTATTGTTTCTCATTCCCTTGGGCTCTCGTATCTCTATAGAGGACTTGAAAAGCTATCGGGGACCTGACCACCTTTCTGACCAAGGTCCTTCTGGTTCGCTGACTGAGTTTTGCCAGAGGGAAAAACACTTGAAAGAGTTCTGTTCCAAACTTCTTTCATTTAACAATGACGGAGGGCACTGTGCAGCTGTGAACATTGCAAACACCAGACATGCTATATTTAATCCATTTCAAGTATATAAACCAATTATAGAGTTTGGGAGGAGTTCCAATACATTCAGAGTCCAATGAAAATATGTAGGAAAGCAGAATTATGGAAAACAAATAGCCTATTGTGCGATGTCTACTGTCACCATATGCATGAATAATGCTCCCTCAAGTGTTTACAAACAATAATTTAAACATTTTAGTTTATCGAAAACATGAAATAATAATGTTTAGTTCTAACAGACTATTAAAACTTACAAAGTGTCAACCGAGCTCTTTATGCAGATGTAATGAACATGATTGGTTTGCGTTGTGTTTTGTTCCTGACTTGTGACCCTCGTGTTAGCTAAGACTCTTGCTTCCTCCCTGTTTCGCCTGACTGGGCTCGAACCCAGGGGTCTTCTGTGCTCGCCAGCACGGGAGTTAGTGTTCCTAACCAATCGACCGTGGGAAAAGGAACACCTTCACACAATCAAGAGATCGACATATACTGATGAAGACGAGTTTATACTGATTACACAGACAAAAACCCTTTTTGTGTAGTATACTGCACGAGGCAACCCATTGTTTACGTCAGAGCTGTAGTATGAACCAAATGTTCATACTATTCCTGCAAACTGACAGATTTGTTCTTTGCACTAGGACAAACCATGGTAATTTGTTTGCATAGTAAACTGCTTAAGAAGGTTATGTTCTCTAAATCCAGGAAAATTGTTTTGAAATTACCACATAATATATCAAAAATGTCAGAAATGCACCTACTAACTGTTCCATCTAAATATTATCTTAATAGCCTATATGTTTCTGTATACGAGCCCATACATTTTATGGGTGTCTTGAATGAATCACATTTTAATCTACTACAGTGGTCATTCAAATTTAGCTAACGGTTCACTACATTACCTAAATTAGTATACGTTACAATTATATTTCAATTCTCTGTATGTAGCCTATACCTACTTATAGCGATACAAAGCTTCAATGCAACAAATCATGTTGTATTATATTATAAACTGGTTTTATAGGTAAATTGAATGTATAATAGGGTCAAAAGATATAATTCTTGTCACATTGACTAACCAACCAAATGTATAAACAACCTCAGCGAATTTATGATTTGCTCCAAACCTAATCTGAACCCATCATGTGTTTACGATATTAGTTGTCGCCTGTCGAAGCTGAACATTATGTAACCATGCCACAAAAGGCAGGCATAATGATTACCCTTGCTATTATTTCACCAACATGTCTGGCAGTTTAATTGTTTACAAATAGATCGCTACAAAATATAAACATCTAGTATGTCATTTTACACAATTGGCCTAGCTTTCGCGGACAGATTTCCGTGCGTTCCTGCCCATAGAACAAGCATGCGCATAAGAATCTTGTGGATTTATCCTTATTTGGATATGGTAATTGTTCTCTCAAAATAGCCTATCAGGAACCGAGTGGGTTCGCACGTGACGCTGAAAGACCGCTTGGGAGGCGGTGTCAAGTGCGGAGCTGAGGTTAAAAGCAGTGGACAAGACACAGCGCATTCAGCGTAGGGAGAAGCAGGCACTTGATGTGACAGGGAAGTTTGTTTCTATGAAACTTAGGAATTTTTTTACCAAATATAAATAATATATCATTACCCCTCGATAATCAATAACCTTCCCCAGGGTTTGAGGTTTTTAGAGCAGATTACACAGAGAGGGCTTCTACACTCACTATTCTACACTTTTTTTAAGAATGTGTGAGACAGGCAGTTAGCAAGCTAGCTAGCTAGCTAAGGGTAGGCGGCAGGAGAACAAAAGATTTCTTTTTCGTTTTGACCGGTTGCACTGACACTAAGTCCATGCAGAACGTGTCATCAACATCACAATGCCCGTTTTACTTTTTCTGATAGACACGTCCGCTTCAATGAACCAGCGCACCCATCTGGGCACTACATATCTGGACATAGCAAAAGGCGCTGTTGAGACTTTTATGAAGGTACTGTGACTACGGAACATATATGATCTGGAATATCCCACGCGGGATCGCCGTTATCATCGTTATATTGTTGCAAAATATTGTGTCACATTGGTCTCTCGATAATGGTAAACAGTTCTTTATTCTTTCCACAGTTGAGGTCGAGAGATCCCGCGAGCAGAGGGGACCGGTACATGTTGGTAAATTATGAGGACGTTCCGGTTGGAATCAAGGTAGAGTTAAATTTCGGTCATGTCCAGCTTTGTTATTGCGCAGCTAGCAAGCTAGATTGTCCCCTCATCGCTCCACCACGTTGTGATCATCACATCAATTGTGAGGAGAAAATCTTCAGGAGGAGCTTTCATACCCTTTTTATAACATGGCCGACATTTTGTTTCAATGTGAGCAGCAAGGAACTCTGGGTGTAATTTATACAGCGAGGCGGTGTCAAGTTAGGGAGGGGTGTTTTTGGGACTAGCTTACTTTTTAGAGTAAACTGACATGGACCTACGTTATCATTACTATTATTAATACTATTATTAAAAACATCATAACATGGAGTCAACAGTGGCTCAGAGGATGATAGGCTTGTGTGCATAGTCCAGTACAGTACTCTTGCATTGAAGAGTACTTTGTTGATCTAAATATATAGACATGTGTTTACATACATAAACATGTTGCAAAACCCCGACCTTAGAAATCTAAAACTTGTCTTCTGATTGGCCTACACAAATAATTGATTAGCCACCTTGTAACAGCACATACATGCTCTGTAGAAGAAGAAAAAACACAAGTCCTTGTTTTTGTCCTGTTTTCAATAGGCTGGATGGAAAGAGAGTCATGCCACGTTCATGACTGAATTGAGGAATCTTCAAGCAGCAGGACTCACAACTATTGGCCAGTCCTTGAGGACCGCTTTTGATTTACTCAATCTCAATAGATTAGTCACTGGGATAGACAACTATGGACAGGTATGTAGTGATTGAGAGATAGAGAAGACATGTGAGAAAATAAGATGTACATCAAAGTGCCCCTAGTTATTGCCCTACCCATCCCAAATTCATTCCCCACAGTCTTACAAGCATTGAACACCAGCACACTGTCCCCTCACATTCTTTTTTGACCTCAGGGTTGCCTTTTCCATTTATTTTGCCCTAATACCTTAAAGCTGACATGTTTTTGGGAAAATACAAAAATCTGCCCCCCACCCCATCCCAACAACTAAACATATATCTTTAAATCAATACATCTCAAGGGCTGGGGACCTAATAGTTAAAGGTCACTTGCTTAGTTCAAGATGCAGTTACCTACAATCAAACCCCATATTCCCATATAATGCAATTGGCAGGAATCAGAAAAAAGTAATTACATCGAATTCATGAACTAGCAATGATCAGGATAGGATCAGGGTTCAATTTATTCAGAACAGGTGACAAAGGCAGAATTGACCTGTTCTGTTCAATTAGAGTGTAAGATGAACTATCAAACAGAATTGTAAAAGGAGCATACTAACAATATTTTCAGGTCAAAAACAGACATGGTCATTTACTGATTGTTACCCACCAAATTACAATATGAAACAAAAGTTACAGAAACAACTTGTAAAATAAATGAATGCTTTAGACCAAAATTTAAAAGGCCACTACTGCTTCTACAAAGTCTCTGGTTTTGCAGGCCCATTATTGCTCATTAAAGCTTAACTTGTCCAATTTAGGAAATAATGTCTGCTTTGTAGGAAAGATTACCTTAGCTCGTTCGTTACAAGCCATTTTAAATTGATTGCAAGATATAGGAAAGGGATGCTAGTTCACTGAAATGCAGCCATTTCAGATCATTATAATTTAGAGATTTTCTAGTGATTTAGCCAGTTGGAAGTACTTTTAATCCCACACGGTTCTCGTTGTCAAGTTGCAAGATGCGGTTTTAGCACAGTCCTTACAACATAGTTTGCGCAGATAAGACACTGCCTTTTACACAATGTGATCGTTCCAAAAACTTGTATTTACAAGTATGCAAAGAAGCATGTGTCTCTCAAAGTTTAATCTCTTTGGGTTTACAGTATGCTCAATGCAATTTTGTGACCTGAGAACAAGGGCATAATCTGTCTACATAATTGGGACAAAGTAAATTTAAAAAAAGCTTGTTTAATGGTGGCAAAGCCAACTATTTAGGAAGGGTAACACGCAAATTATTGGGATTAACCAATGATTCTGATTCTGTCGGGTTAATATTACCATGTAGTTAAGGAGAGAAAATAGGAGGAATGTGTAAGTGCTTAGAAAAGAGGTGACAAGCTAAACTCTCTTAGATCCTATGACAAGTTCATGGTTTCTGTATGTTGAAAAAGCTGGCATACTGCTGTGGCAGTTGGACTGGACTGCAGCATTAAATGCGTAGACAAAACGGCCAATGGCTTCACACTCACCTGGCCTCCTGGATTTAACTAGTCATATTTGAAGTGTAATTTGCTACTACATTTTCACCTCACTATGTTATCAAGTTTATTCTTTGTGCTTTACAAACTACACAATCCTCTTTTTTCAAAAGGCTTCTGTACCTGCCTATTCTAGTTTGGTGGCAATTTATGAGGGGACACGTCTCAAGGCTGTTGTTGAAATCTCAATAGGTTGTTATGAGTATTCTGGTCCGTTTTTGTGCTTAACCAGAAAAATGTGCTGTTCAGAAACATCGGTGCGTTTTAGGGAAAGCCCAAATTTAATTGGTGCATTTTCCATCAATTGGCAGTTTGTTGTCTTTAGTTAGTTTAATAGGTCAAATATATTTTTGGGGTTTGACAAATTACACCCCATCTTCATGTTCTGCATAGAACCCCTGAAAATAAATACTTACAAATGTCTCTATAATGTTTGTAGGGCCAAAACATGCTGATAGATGTAGTATGGTATTAAATGCTGATGGTAATCTAACCCCAGGACAGATTCCAAAGATACCTCAACTGGTATGACATGTCACTGCTATGTGTGGTCTGGACAGGCTGAGCAGTGATGTTTCTTGTTTGTGCCCACACAGACACAATCTTTTCCCACGTCAAGAAGTGTTTATGTAATCTTTACACTGCGTTCTCCTGACAGACTACTTTTACAATCTGTCTTCATTCTCTAAGAGGAACGGATCCCTCCGTTCTCTCCTCGTTTCCATTCTCCCTCTCCACCCACTCTTGTGCCAGTCTTTTTTTTATTTTTCCTTATCCTTTTAAATAGATTATCTTAAAGTGTCATTATATAGATAACTTATTTTTAAGTACCTTGCCCGTAAGTATCGGCGCTTAGTGGGCTGATGTGGAAACCTCAGCAGATTTAAAGAAGATATTGATTGGGCTTTATGTACCCTGCCTATTAATATGGGATGCTGTCATATTTAAACGTCTGTCTTTTCTCTGTTTCAATGGTTGTTACTCCATTCTCTGTTCAGGGCAGGAATCCGTTCTTCCTAGAGCCAGCCATCATTGTGGCCATCACCGATGGCAACAAGCTGACCAGTGGCAGCGGAGTCCAGGAAGAGGTCAGCCATGGTCTCCATGGAGATCTGTGGGGTCACAGCCAATAAGGAGTCTGTGATTTTGCCAAATTGTGTACAAGTTTACCACAAGCATCACCTACCCCTGTAGACTTTCACACATTGAAGTTTTACATACCGGTTACACAAATCATCTGTCTACCTTATAAACACTGCAGAGTTCATCCTCGTTACAAAGGAGATGAAGCCAAGTAAATGCCCCCCCACCCCCCCAACACACACACACTTTTACGCTCTCACCTTATGAACTGTAACCAGTTAGAGAGGTGCTCCCACAACCTATTGGATGGACTCAACTTCTATAACCTATGGAAAAGCTAAATGCAGTATGTGTTTACAAGTTACTGGTGAAGGAATCAACCTTGAATGTTACATAGATATTGTATGGTACACAATATGGAACAGCCACTAGTACAATCTGTCAACAGGTTTGCAAAAAACACCTAGTGCAGTTCGGCTATCAATCTACCAGAGATATTATAAAAGCGCAGTAGGTGTCTAGAATGTTGTTTAAAAACATTTCTGAAGCCATCACCATTAAAAATACCCACCAGCGCATGTAGACAAGTGAAAGCTGTAGATCGGTTATTAAGACCGAATGACTGTATACAGTACATTTCTCTACTGGAATGGAGGCTTGCCTATCATAGTTGCCACATTGCAACTGTGGGGAGTAAGCTATGCTGTTTGTTGAAGGAAAACATCCTACCGTTGCAGATGTTTATTTTTGTCATATTCTGCATTGTACTATAGCTTGTGACAATGAATTTTTTTTAACCAGGACATTATCAATGTCTTCAAACTGTAGAATGCATTTAGTTTTGGCACATCTCCCACACCTCCCACACACTGAGGCAGAACAAAATGAGTTATTAAATCATTATTGTTTTATAACCTGGGAGGCAGAGCTTTGGTGAAACAAGTGTCTTGCTGTGTAGAAAATGAAAGTATGAATCCCTTTAGTGAAGGAGGCTGTCATTATGAATTTCCCAGCTGTACAAGCATAGCTGATTGCTATTTCTAAATGCAGTTATTCAAACCTTCAGTGTAACATAGTTAAATTGCAATATCTTCCCTGCTTCATGTTTACCAATTGGCATGTAAGAACATTGTTTGAAGGCATGTGTTTTGCTGAAAACCTCTATGCAGTGTGTGCGTGTCTGCTTGACGGCTGTCCTCTATCACTCCAGCTGCACCTACCTCTGACCACCCCTCTGCCGGGCAGTGAGCTGACTAAGGAGCCCTTCCGCTGGGACCAGCGCCTCTTTTCCCTGGTGCTGCGTATACCCGGCCACGCCTCTGTGGAGCCTGAGCCCCTCGGAGGGGTGCCCTCTGATGACTCCGCCATCACCCCCATGTGTGAGGTCACCGGAGGTCAGTGTGGGCCACAACCTCAGGAAAGGGGGGGGGGGGGGGGGATCTGACTAGTGGTGTAAGTCAGGGCAGTCCACACACACACACACACACTGTCAGGGATATAGTGCCTGTGAATAGTGCACCAAATAGTGCTGATGAGAGGTTAAGACCGTGCTCCAGTCACTGGTGCTTAATTTTCAGTGGACAATGACTAAATGTGTAGTCTGTGTAAATGCTGCCTGTCCATTACTGCTGATCACAGAAATGACACAATAGCGCAGGCCACTGTACTCAGCTGTGCACAGCTGGTCAGTGGAGGGATCAGACAATGAGCATTATAGAGTAGACCCCTTTTGGTCTACATCACTGTTTAAATTGTAAAAAATGTTGGCGTCTCTTTTGCCATAGTTTGTACCTCGCCACTAGATCAGTATGTTCAGGTATTTTACTGGACTTTGCTTCCTGGCTGCTCTGCTTCCAGGGCGCTCCTACAGCGTGTTCTCCCAGCGCATGCTGAACCAGTGTCTGGAGTCCCTGGTACAGAAGATCCAGAGTGGGGTGGTCATCAACTTTGAGAAGACTGGTCCTGACCCTTCTCCACTTGAAGGTAGTACCCATGGAGGGTGTCCTCCTTACCCCATACTGGCCAAAGCCAATCCAAACATTGTTTTTTAAGTGGTGACATTTAAACCTCTAAGCATTAGAGAAAATGTGTTCAAACCTTGAAGTATTGATGCATAGCGTGTCTTTGCTTGTCTGTCTGTCCGTCCATCTCCAGATGCCCCAGCAGAGTCGATGAAGCCCGGCCCCCAGCCCTGGCACTGCTGCCACAAGCTGATCTACGTGCGTCCCAACCCAAAGACTGGTGTGCCCATCGGCCACTGGCCCATCCCCGAGGCCTTCTGGCCGGACCAGAACTCCCCCACCCTGGTGAGAGAAATATTATAATAATCATGACGATCACTGCTGCTCGAAGAACACCTTGTGTGTAAATATTATTTATAATGCATGGCATTTGAAGTTCCATTGACATATATTCTCTAGCCTTTTTATATTAGATATTGTTTTCATCCTTGCATGATTTTTGAAAATCGATGAACTTGAGAAAAAGCCTGTGAAGCCCTAGGAGTCTGAACAGTCCACCTGCCTCTCTCTCTCTCTCTCTCAGCCCCCTCGTTCAGCCCATCCCCACGTTCGCTTCTCGTGCCTGGACGCCGAGCCCATGGTCATAGACAAGGTCCCCTTTGACAAGTACGAGCTGGAGCCCTCGCCCCTCACCCAGTACATTCTGGAAAGGAAGTCCCCACACTCCTGCTGGCAGGTAGGGTTACATCGTTTACAGCATCAATACCAAGTCTAACAGAGGAGTAGTTACATTGTCACACTGTTAGAGGGGTAGTTATACTGTTAGAGGGGTAGTTACACTGTCTCACTGTTAGAGGGGTAGTTATACTGTTAGCGGGGTAGTTACACTGTCTCACTGTTAGAGGGGTAGTTATACTGTTAGAGGGGTAGTTACACTGTCACACTGTTAGAGGGGTAGTTATGCCGTTAGAGGGATAGTTACACTGTCACACTGTTAGAGGGGAAGTTATACTGTTAGAGGGGAAGTTATACTGTTAGAGGGGTAGTTATACTGTTAGATGGGTAGTTACACTGTTAGAGGGGTAGTTAGACTGTCACTGTTAGAGGGGTAGTCACACTGTCACACTGATCGAGGGGTAGTTAACACCCAGTCTAACATAGAGCTGGTAAATGTTGGAGCCACATAACAGGACGACTTGCTTATCCAGTGCCGTCTGTAATGACCACCCTCCTTTAGGTGTTTGTGTGCAACAGTGCCAAGTACAGCGACCTGGGCCAGCCCTTTGGTTACCTGAAGGCCAGCACAGCCCTCAACTGTGTCAACCTATTTGTGATGCCCTACAACTACCCCGTGCTGCTGCCGTTGCTTGGTGAGGAGGAGGAGGGGGCTCTGTGTAGACTCCTTGGGGGTTGTATAATTAAAGCTGAGTGCTGTCGACGTGTTTTACGTCTTTGTGCTCGTTGTTTAACCCTCTGGCTATGTCATTGCAGATGATCTGAGCAAAGTGCATAAGTTCAAGCCCAACATCAAGTGGCGGCAGTCCTTTGAGAACTACCTGAAGACCATGCCTCCATATTACATTGGGGTAAGGGAACTAGTCCACCCAATTCCTCTTGTGGTTTGCTGCCTGAAAAGGTAGCGCAGGCAATTTTCAGTCTTCCTATTCAACTTTTGCGCTGACATTATTTTATTCCTCCTCGTCTTCGTTCATGTGCAGTCTCTGAGGAAGGCGCTGAGGATCATGGGGGCGCCCAACCTGCTGGCTGACAACATGGAGTATGGGCTGAGCTACAGCGTGGTCTCCTACCTCAAGAAGCTCAGTCAACAGGTCAGAGAAAGACATAGAGACATCCACTGTTAACATGGTGTGCCGTGTGTGTGTCTGTCCCTGAATCCACCTCTCCCGTCTCATCTGCAGTCCAAGGTCGAGTACGACCGGCTGATCACCTCCATCGGTAAGAAGCCGCTGGCGGAAGCCGGCATCAAGGTGCGTCAGCGGGGAGGGGTGGGTATTTCCCTGGCCCAGCGGCGTGACTTTACCCAGCTGCTGCAGAGCATCATGGGGGACGCCCCGGCCGTCATGCCCATCGAGATCAACCCCAAGGAGTTCTCAGGCTTCCAGCTGGCGCTCCTCAACAAGGTAGGCGGCCGCTTCCTCTTTTGACCACTGGGTCCTGTTTATCTGCTGTGCTACGTCCAGTGTACCGCAGGGCTTTGTGACAGTCTAGAGGACTAAAAGCCCCTTCCTGTCCTTCCTGATCCTCAGAGCCTTAAGCCGCAGGGCTTCCGGAATGCCTACGATATTCCTAGGAGCCACCTGCTGGACCAGCTGAGCCGCATGCGGAGGAACCTGCTCAACACCAGTGTGTGTTCTCTCCGTGGACAGGACCCAGGTGAGATATGTAGATAGACATAAACTAGATAGGACCCAGATGGGATACGTAGATAGACATAAACTAGATCGGACCCAGGTGGGATATGTAGATAGACATAAACTAGATAGGACCCACGTGGGATCTGTACATAAATTAACTAGACAGTCCTTAGGTGGGATACATAGAGAACATAAACTAGATATGACCCAGGTGGGATACGTAGAGAACATAAACTAGATAGGACCCAGGTGGGATATGTACATACTTCATGTTTCATTGTGGACGTGTGTCCTGTCTTAGACCAGCTCCACAGCGTGCCCATAGCCCAGATGGGGAACTATCAGGACTTCCTGAAAGCCGCGCCTCAGCCCCTGAGAGACGCCGACCCGGAGCAACCCAAACGCCTGCACACCTTTGGAAACCCTTTCAAACTGGACAAGAAGGTACTGTACTGTCAGATCGCTGTAGGGAAGAGAGAGATGAAAGTGTTCTATCTGCATTTCTTCACATCCATATTTTGTTTGTTCAATCTAAAACTGGACTGCTCTCTTTTCTTTCTTTCTTTCTTATTCCTAGGGTATGATGATTGACGAGGCAGATGAGTTTGTCACGGGGCCCCAAAACAAGGGCAAGAGGCCTGCTGAAAGCAGTAGCCTGTCTGGTGGCGGTCCTAAGAGGCGGCGGTGCATGTCCCCTTTGCTGCGCCTGGGCCGGGCCTACACACCCCCCGTCAGCCCCCCAGCCAGTCCCCGAGCAGGCTCCGGTCAGTACCACACACACACACACCACCCAGACAGGGATTCAGTCTCTGTCGTCCTGGATATAAAAATAACACGATTGTGGTAATATTTCCTACAGCAAATTAAACCAATGAAGGTCTCTAAACCTTTTGATTTCTTCTCTGTGTAGACAAAGAAGCTGAAGACAGTTCATCAGAACCAGCATTTATCAACCACCTGGGCTCCAACAACTACACCCCAGAACGACCCTCGGAATCGGACTACGGCAACCTGTTGGGCTTCCCGGACCACCAGGAGAACCACACAGCCGTCGACCACCAGCAAAACCAGGACCGGGAGGAGGAAGAAGAGGAGGAGGAAGAAGAAGAAGAAGAAGAGGAGGAGGAGGAGGAGGAGGAGGATGAGGAGAATGGTCCGTCCACACGAGGGGAGCTGTCTCTGGGTAGTGACGGAGGAGCAGAGGGCTTGACCCTGGAGGACGGACGGCCACGCTACCCGTCGCCTAGCGCCCTGAAGAAACAGATGAACAGCGAGAGCCGGGAGGTCAACAACGAGCTCCGGGCGCTCATCACCAAGGAGATCAGGAAGCCAGGAAGACGTAAGGCTCGGCAAAGACCAGATTTAGGCTGAGAACGACCAGCACCATTTCTAGGCCTATGAGCCAGTAGTCAGTCTGGGGCTTGAAACGTATCAAACTCCATCTGTATATTTATTTGCAAGTCACAGGAGCTAAATACTTGTATAAAGTTTTTATGTAGCCTTCCTTGTATACACAAAACTACACCAGGAACCCATTCCGTATACGCCGCTTCCACAGTTCAGGTTTATGTGGTACATGCTCTGTCCAGTTAGCTTGTCGATTCAACTCTGATTCATTATCAGATCTGATACAATCATCTGTAGTGTACACCCGCTCTTCTATTAAGGAAGATTCATCACATATTAATGCATATAAAAGAGGCTATTGCCTTGTAAGTAGACTTCACATTTTAAGATCACAAAACGGTGAAGTTGAGTAAAAACAACATTTTAAATGCAAGTTCTCATAATGAATATTATGATTTTTATAAGTTGTGTTTTTTATATGTTTGGGTTTGGCTACCCAAAGTGTCACTATAACAGAGCGGTTGCATAGTTATTCAGCGCCACAAGGAAGTACTTCTTATTGAGAGAATGAGGTAGAAAAGGACAGATGAGTACATTGGGAATGATTACATCGCTACTGAATTGGTAGCACTTGTGTAGATGTAGATTATGTTCAAATTCTGAAATTATTTGGTCTGTCTAGTTTTTGGTCGTCTGTGATTCTACTGAGTAGCTATTGAGTATTAACGTTAATGCAGAGATGTATGTACTGTAAGCGGTACACGGGTCTCTATAGGGAGAGGAAAAAATGTATTATAAAAATAGTCCGATTTAAATGTAGTAAAGACTCATGGAATAAAGAGCAGCACCAGTTATGCTTGGCACACAGCTAAAATACATTATACTCTTGTTGAAACTCCTGCCAAAACCAATAAGAAGGTCAACAGAACTCGTTTCACCTCCACTGTTCCGAGAAGCAGGCCTTATTCCAGTAGAGGAAGCCCAGCTTTAATTTGTTGGGGGGTATTTGTAATAAAGAAATACAATAAGGAAGATTGTTTTTTAAGTTGGTTCAGTGAATCGCTTCTACTCTGTAAAGTGCTGGATTTAAACCCACCAAAGAGTACTCGCTGGTCTCATTTCATTTCTTTGTATTGTTCTCTCCTCCTCCCTCCTTGGTATTTGTAGACTACGAGAAGATCTTCCATTTCCTGAAGCAGATCCAGGGCCCCCTGGACACACGCCTCATCTTCCTGCAGAACATCATCAAAGAGGCAGCCAGGTACACAGCACTGCCAGTCTAACACACATAACAGTTCTTTATCATCAAAGAGGCAGCCAGGTACACAGCACTGCCAGTCTAACACACATAACACAGTTCTTTGTTTTGACCTTTAACAAAACAAACAAAAAAAAACATTCTGCCATTTTTTTTTGCATCCACAATTCCACCCTAACAGAGTGACCGCATTACGTTGTCGGGGGTAAGGATAATCAGCAAACAATGTATCATATCATCTGTCACCTCTTTGCAGGTTTAAGAAGCGTGTTCTTATTGAGCAGTTGGAGAATTTCTTGGAGGAGATCCACAACAGGGCCAACAACATTAACCACGTGGACGCACTCTGAGTGGCCCCCCCCCCCCATTCCAAACAGGACCCACCATGTGCCCAGTATCCTCTCGCTCCCCACCACCTCCTACCGGGCCTCAAGGACTCGCAGCGAGATGGGAGCCGACTCAACCAATCTGTTCTCCTTTTTAACTGTGGTGGATTCCAGTTGGCCACATACTACGGAGTCTGGAAGTGGTGGGATTGATTTACGTGTGACTCCCACCGGGAGCATAGATCCATAGGGGAAGTGACTGTAAGCACATTCACAGAGTTCTCAGACCAAAGCACTTGTGAGAGGGATGTGGGTGGAGCCACACGTGGAGTTGACAGCACAGTGTGTCTGTTAGTGACTGATTGTTGGAGTGGGAGGGGTTAGGGCTGTGTACATTTTCCAACCACCTCAGGACCAAACGCGGATGTAGTGATCTTTTCTGTGTGCGTGGGTCCATCAACACGGGACTTTTGTTTTATTTCACTCCCCCTTTTTCCAGTTTGTGTTCCTTTTGTCACTGCGCGCCTTGTCAAAAACAAACATGGACAAAACATTTGGCTTTTTTCTTTGAATTACATTTTCTTGGACATGCACTTCTGAACATCCCCCTCATTTTAGGATTGACTAATGTTGTCTACTACTAGAAAAGCACTCCATTACTTTGTGAAGTATCAATGTTATTTCTCCAGTTTGCTTCCCTTTGAATGCTGTTACAAAACAATATGGCATGAAATTTTGTATAGAGGGACCATAGCTCAGGAACTGACAATAATGCACCGCTGTTAGCAATAACATTATTGGTTTAAAGTGTTGCTCTATACAAAATGACCTTACTGCAAACAGGGAAATGATGCCCCGGTTACGGTGTGTGAACTGAGGTCTTAGTGCCAACTCAAACGTATGTGCTGCTAGTAGCTGCCAAACATTTAGCGTACTTTAAAGTCCACCAAGTTTCCTCTTAATATGTCTCACTTGACAATCCTCAAAACAGGCTTTGTCATGTTCTTCAAAGGACCCCCAACCCCAGAAAGTTACATTTACTGTGGTGAACAACTTGCAATGGATGTCATCCAAATCCTGTTCCTACTCCATGAGTTCTGTTCGAACCCTTTGACCTTCCCTTCAACCCATTTGGGTCAATCTGAGATGGTACAATAGATTACTATTGTTTGAAAATATCACATCATTGGTATTTTATCCACAAAGGACTACAGCTACTGTTTTTGTTGCTCAAAGTGGTGAATGCATAGGACTGGTGGATTCAGGATGCATCTCTCATAGCTGCCCCCAACCCCTCCCCTCCCTCCATTGGACAGGGACCAAATCTGCCATACTTTGTTTGTGAGGAGGACGCTACCAAAACAGAGTATTTTGAGAAAACACTGTATAGATGTAAATAACTTTAGAGTACTATTTAAAGAGAATGTTCAGTGGAAAGGCCTTTTTGTAAGTATTTCCATTAATAAAGTTTATATTTTACACTGTGAAAGGCCATGTAAATAAAAGGTCACTGTTCTGTAAGGCTACAGCATGAATATCTGTTATTTTTCTTGTTTAGAATATTTCAGGGGACACATTAAACCTGACATGAAGAGTTGTCTTGGAAATTAGTTGAAATGAATGTTCAGACCAGCGCCACAACATGCAAGATTTTTCTCCTTTATTTAGCTGATAGATTCTGTAGATTTTTCTCAGTTTTGACCAGAGCAGCATGAATTCCCAGGAAACATGTTCAAACATTTACATGATAAGGTGCCCAGGGATATCATAGTCATGTTCTGAAGCAGTTCAGGAGTCGAGGGGATTCTGATATCGGTGACCATTGCTTATTTTCTTTCCTGGTCCAAGCTCACTTGTTGGTCCAGGAGTAGTTCAACTATTTTTGTACGTTTTTCTTCCGCATATCAAAAACACGCACAAAGAAAGCACCAAGCAGTGTATAAAAACAACAGATGTATTAAAATTTTATTTACAGATATGTACAAAATAATTGTCCCTCTTCCTGAAGCATCTGGACTCTCATCTCGGTCCCAAATAAATACCAGTAATATGTCAGGTGGTTAGGTACGGGGGACAGGCGTGCGTTTGAGATTTGGAATGTTGGAAGCGTATGTGTCTTATGCTGTCTGCTCAGCTGGATTCAACACTCGCCCCATGAACAAGATTGACCCTACAAGGAACAGAGATGTATTTATATATTTTTTAAGATAGATTGGGTTCTGAGTGGCTTAATCCAGGCTTGATGAAAACAATTCCTTGGCTAGGTTTGGCTTGGTAAGGCTAGTTTGCATGATGTAGGTTCCTTATTCCATTTTTAACACAAACCAAAATGTATAATTTTTGTGGGCCACATACCTGTACTGATTTGTCGTAACCAGAAGAAAAATGGCCGGTCTGCTTTGAAAACAGGAGCGCGTGATCGTTTGAGTAGCACCATAGCTGGAAAGCAAGAGAGGGATTCAGTGTTTTTTTTTGTTACAAAGACTGGGGACTTGTTGTGATGACATCGTTGCGTTAACATATTTTTCTTTCTCTTTAGATGGGCCGTCATCACCTGTTGCAGCAGCTGCCTTGGTCCCATCCTCTGTCACTTCTATGCTTGCCTCATGGTAGGCGTCGGACACGTACAAGCCCTCCTCCACTGACAGAGGAAAATACCCAACTTTAACATTCAACTCCCAACCATCTGCAAGTCTCTGCCTCGGTAAGTCTAATTTGACCACTGGTAGATTAAAGACAGCAAAGTATTCGTGAGATGAACAGTGGATTGGCAAGAATTAGAGTGTGAATGCTGTTTTCTTTTACCTGCCATGCCAGAGAAGTCTGCCTCGGTAGGACTGAACGCATCACTGATCCCCATGGAGGGTAACACTGACCTCAGGTTGAACCGGCTCTGAATTCTGAACCTGGAAATTAGATTAAGGGGAAATGCTTTCAGCAAGACTTTCCATACCTCATCCACTAAAAAGTCAACCGCAGGGACTGTTTTTTCGACAGTCATGAAAATCAATATGGATTTTACTTAGCAGCAAATTATAAAAAGTAAACAATTTCCACAATAAATAGAGACAAATAATTTTTAGTTTGATGTAAAGATACTACTTAAAGATAAAAACAAGATAGTCCTTGATGTTGACTGTACCTGGGTATGAAGACGTCCATTTTGACTCTCCGTAGACCTGCGTCCCAGGACGCCACATGGCGAGGTGTAAGCTGCAGCTCTAGGGATGACAGCGGGGTCTTCCTGTCGCTGGGCAGAACCACCATCAGACTGAGGGAGCGACCCAGGTAAGGCAGCTCTACGACCGTGTACCTCTGCTCCAGCACCGTTCGGAACTGGCCTGGTGTGGCAGGGAACACACACATGAGTAAAGTAACACTATACCATTAGACATGTTATTATGTAGTAGAAGGAAGATGAACCAAGTAGGGGATTGAACGACAAAACTCAATATACAGGATTCAGATAGTCAGATCCACTTGTTTATTGTTTTATGGATTGTTCGAGTTGTCTTACCAAAGTTTACTTCTGCGGCCTGGTACATCATAGGCACCTTGGTGACATGGCCATCATTCAGAGTGAAGGGCAGGTTTTGGGTGTCGGATAAGAGGAACTGCTTCTGCCAGATGCCCCTGAAGACCACAGTGTTGACCAAGGCCATTTGCAGCTGCTGGCCCCACCATGAGGGATCTCCCTGGGCCTCTCCTGAGCCAGACAGATCCCCGCTGCCCGATGCAAGGTGCAATGCTTCATCTAAATAAACCAGCATAGAAAGAAGGTTCATCTTTTTATTGTTTTGTTCATGGAACATGGTCCATTTAAGAAACATAACTTCAATTATATATTTTTTCCTTTAAGGTTCTAAGGCAGACACAAGCATGAACCAAAAGGATGTGTCTTACCATTGCCATGGTTGCGTTCCCCTAGTTCCATCTGGTTTGGATGACTAACATTGGCATGGACCAAACTGCTGTTGCCCCAAGCTGCTGCATGCCGGGTAAATTCCGTTAGGAGTCGGACACCACTCTGGACAAATAGCGAGCAAGTCTGCTTCAATCGTAGCCGCTGGCTTGAGTTACCCACATCCTCTTGGGAGCGAATCAGGAAATCCTGTACCGGCACGTCTGAGAGACAAGACAACAGGATGTGAGGTACAAGGTGCTATGACTATGACAAATCATAGTTGCCATAAAGCTCCAAAATATAATTTGAACATAATCTAAAGGTAGAAAAAACTATCATGACAGATGATATAATTGTTTTGAATCTCAAATCATTTTACATCCAGGCACATAGATATTCTATGATAGACAATCACTTTTTTGAGTTCTTCATTCATGATGCAAAATGCATAAACATTAAAGCAAACGTATAATGTTTTTCATTATGACTTATGACGGTTACACCGAGTTAAGAATAGCAAATTACCTATTTCTGAGTCCCCAAAACAAATGTAAACAGCATTCATATAGTAAATAATGTAGGTTTAAAAAGGTCTAGTGAGATTGAATATATTTGCCATTATAGAAGCCCTAACAGACAAAATATTCTAAAATATTCATTAAAATAAAAATACCTAACTTATAGACAAGACCGATTGTAAAAATAATCTATCATTATAGAAAGACTCAGCAATCAGACAAGCAACATGTTAGAATAGGAACAAAACAGTCGTTATTCACTCTCAAATGACATCCAAACCCATTTTAATTTTATTGTTGGTAACACTTGTAAACAAACAAGACCACATCATTAACAATGCAGCCAGTCCCTTATAGTCTACCAATAGAGGGCGTCTTTTCTATACTTTGAGACAGAAGAGCAGTTAACGTCTCAGTCCAGTTTCTAATGTGAGTAAATTCTTTACCATCACTATGTGTTTGTACGAAGGACATGACTAGATAACCCTTCATCACATTTCGGTTTGTGATGTCACACAGTGGTCTCTGGACCCCAGGGCACCGCAAGCCTCAGAGCTGCTAATGAGATTACAGCCAGGGCAAAGGCGGGCATTAAGGCTCCAGACACAACTGTGCTCTGCCCTCTTGGCCGCATGGCCAGCAGTACCACTCCACCTGGTACCAACAGTACAGCATAGTACCACCACAGACTGTAGGTCCCTGAGACAGCCTGGACCGCTACACGGTACCTCATCCGGTTAAATAATCATTCAACTGCTGTCATCTATACTGACTTATCAAATACCTGACCAAAGGTCTTTAAAAACTAACAAGGATGATTTGACCTCTTGTTTGTTGCCGGTGGATTGACGCCTTCTTACCATTGACGTTGTAACCCAACGCTCGCTCCAGCTGAGCTAATGTGTTACCCCTGGCACCCAGCTGCAGGAGCCCCAAGGACAGTGATATGCTCGCTGGTGACACAATCAGGTTGGAATTGTTCTCTGTTTCGGTGAGCGTTTGGTAGAGGCCGATACTGAACTCTGTGTGCAGCTGTGCCATAGTATCCTGAAAGCTGCCGTTGCCATGGCTTCTTTTCACCAAACAGAAACAGACAAAGAAGGAGGTCATCGACAGGCGACCCATTACGTCCATTAAGTGATGTCAAGGTCAAATTGAGAAGATGATGATGATGAGAAGGAGAATGATGATGATGTAACAGTATTTTAAAAGGAAGTCTGCAAGAGAAAATATTTTAAATGATGACAAATATATTGAAGAGTGACAGTGAATGAGGCAGTCCTATCATAATTACAGTCCAATTTCATTTGTGACTTTCTACAGCAATTCATGCACAACAACATTATTGGTACCAAACACCCTACATTCTGATAATTGGCTCTGGGTGTGCATGTGATGAGAGTATTACTAAAATGCCAAATCGCCATTAGAGTCTTCAGTAACCCCTTAAACCAATTACAAATATTGTTGTGGTTAAAATAGCTTATGTTTGTAGGAAATATTTTAAAACAATTTTGTAAAACGTTCCACGAAAATATAAGCCTATGCCTACTTGTGTAGTCCATGTATAGCCACCTTTAGACCACAAATCACTCTTCATAATAATCATAATTAAGCTTCAAGATAAATTAGGTCTGTTTACGCACACACACACACACACACAAAATATAGCCTATAATAAAATTAGTTTGCACAAGACAAAAAGTGGAAAAACCACGCACCAACAGTTAAGTTATCTTAGTTCTTGTAGAGCAACTCAGAAGTACAGGTGAGGTGGCAATCTGTATTTTTTTTTTACCGCTGGTTTATCCCTTCGCCGCCGTTCGGAGAAAATCCAGTCTTCCGTTGCTCTTGACTCGTTTGTCAGAGTGTTTGTACTAGTGTATACTCTATGCCTAGTGAGCTGATTGAGGGAGACCTCAGTCATAAGACCGTGTTTAAAGGGAATGCTACGTGTTTGTGGTCTCTGTCGGCGATGTCCGTACCACTCAGACAGAATTCCTGCCTCCACGGCGATATAAGGAGCCAGGCAGAGGGAGGCATGTCACCGACCAGCAAATCCGAAACCGAGGCAGGGAAAAGACTCGCGCGTTCTCTCACACACATACGCGCGCGTTCACACGCACACGCATAAACACACACACACACACGCACACTGGCACACTGACACACCAACGCGCAAACTAAAGATTGTCCTTTCGTTATACAAGCATCAGCTTTTGTTGTGATGATCAAAGACATCCATAAAGAATAGCTTCCAAAGAAGCGCTCTGCCTGTCAAAGTGATGTCTCAGCAGTTTTAATTGGGAGACTCTACATGGAATGTGCTATTCACTCAGAACTCCTATTAGACATTTTAGACCATTAGAATTCGCCCTGTCGCCATTTATAATCATGCTCTGCAGAATACCAAAAACATATCAATCAACAGTTATGCCCAGGCAAACCCTTGTAATGATGTTGACATCTCAATTTGAGTCTGAAAATGTGTGGACACATTTTCCCATTATAGTGAGTAGATAGCATCATTGGTAGCCATCAGGTATTTGGCTGTTTTGGAGAATGGGATTCCATCCATTACTGACTAATTAGTGGAGCCAACTTGGCTTCTCTCAATGGAGTCACTGCATTCCTTAAAACCAAATGCTCCAGCTCCAATGCTGGAATCTGGAATTTTAAGGACTTGAACAACATGAAATGTCATGGTTATTGACCAAAGACAATCGTTCATTGGATGATCAGATGAAAAGTAGCTTTCATTTTGATTGCGGAGGAGCCTTTGAACAAACATTGTGACTTGGAGCCTGAGAGAGGAAGAAAACACCATTGTGTTGAAGTGGAAATAATGATTTGTGGTCTCAAGTTGTGATCCCTTGGCCAATTAAAATGAAAGTTTATACTGGATTGTTGGGGACAAAGTTGAGGGCAGACTGCTCTTCCTGGAATTCTTATCCCAAAACACTCATAAGAGGTTTTCTTAATAAAAGTAATAGATTTCAGACAGTTGAACACAGCTAGCCTATACAATAGGCTAAAGGAATAGTTCACTGTTTGGATGTTTAGCCTTATTTCCATGTCATAGCTACATTGGACAATGTAATTAGTCAAAACTAGCCCAAGTGGAAGTAAAAACTATCTGGATGAGTGGGATTTGCTCTGGGAGGCACAGAAATAAGATAACCCTGCCAACATATTGAGCCATTCCTTTTAACTGTGATTCAAGGATAAAGTCCTGCCTCTGACCTACGGCCTTTCAAGATTCAAGCAGAAACCTCTTAGAGATGTTCTACCTACAATATGCATTTGAATTTCTGAGATTTCTTTTGACATTTATTTTATGTATGTGTTGGTGTTTGGGGGTGTATGCGTGTGTGTGCGCCTGTGACTCTGGGATACCTCCGCCATTTCCCACAAGGACATAATTTAATCCTTACTATTGGTGACAGTCCCCCCGCTCTCCGCTCAGACCCTTCAACCCCAGCCCCCTAAAGGCTGGAGGAGAGGGTTCTCATCTGACAGAAACTGTTTCCCAGTGGCTGCAGGGCCTTGGGCTGCGGGTTAGGGGGATTAGAGGTGATCCTAGTGCAGCAGCGCTGTGAGCCGGTGTCGCCGTAGCGATCTGCCAGGTACGCCCCGTGGGATTAGAGCCCAGAGGCGCTGGCGCTGAGAGAGGGGACGTGAGGCGATGCACCCAAAGTACACTTTATGGGAACGTGGATGATCAGCCTCATTACCTTGTCCATGTCAATTCGTCATGTAGCTGTTCTGCACATGCTCAGTCAAGCATGTTCCCTGATTTGTTTATATTTTTTCAGCAAGTTTTGAAACTCGAGCACAGCTCTATGACATGGTTCACAACAGTAGGACCTTTGTGATGTGGTGACATTATAGACAGACATTGTGGGTACTTTATTAATGGTGGTTTGCTTCACAAGACAGCATCAGATCAAGGATCAAGAAAATATGGTTTGTCAATCGTAAGCATTCATATTTTTTGCCCTCCACTGCCAAGCAGATTTGAGGTCAGTTGGGTGTGAAATCCTGTCAAATTCTTTGAGCATTGCATGAGTCCATCTGATGTATCCCATGGAAAGGGTTTGCAGGGGATTGAATATTTAGTGGTCTTTGTTTAAACCAGATTAGCTCAATCAAAAAGGAAAATAAACGAACTTCTGTCAGCATTAAGGCACTAGAAAGTGTCTGCCACGAGTAGACTGTAACTGATCCCTTCCCTTCAGCTCTTGGTTGAATTTCTTGGAATATTTTTAGCAGAACAAAACATGACTGACTACCCGCTTGAATCCGCCAGCGTTGATTAGGTGATGATTGTGACTGTGACAGCTGTAATCCCCCACTTACTCCAGAGTAAAACCAGTAGATTATTTTTTACTTTCCACAGCATTGCATCATCGCTAGCCAGAAATGGTTCACAGAAAGATATATAAATATATCTCACATACCTATTGATTAAATCAGCAGATAAAATGATAATAAAACATATTACCTATGAACATCTACCAGTACTTATTATGGTTCTTTGCCTTTAAGCTTTCATTAATGTGGACCACCAAACATAGTTTTATAATAATAATAATAATGTACTTAACATGAAATGGCCATGGACAGAAAATAAAGAGTCAAAAGTCTATTTTCTTTTAACAACATACGAACTGGCCAGGTATAGCAAAACAAACCAGACAAAACCATGAAAAAAAATATTAATAAAGAAACCAAAAATACAATTTCAAATTGCAATGTAAAATAATATAACATGCAAGTTGAATCTATTGTTTGTTTAATAGAACTATAAAAACATATAATTTAAAATGTGGTTCTAAGCCTATTTAAAATATTAAAAGTAATGTCAGCATGCCTTTAAATTTAGGGACAGCATAAACTGATAAACAACTTTAACCTATATTGTAGAACTCATGGATTGTGATTGGCCCACGATGACATCACCTTCACAGAGTCCAAGGAGACTTTGCCATGACAACCTCTGTAAAGTGTTGTGAGCTTTTCCTTGTTCAATCTGTGAAGGCTTCAAAAACTAACTGACACCTGGTAAAGCACTTACATAGAGGAAGGAGATGGGGAATCAAACAACTCCACGTTAACAAACGGAGTGTGGGGAATTACTTTCCCCCAAAAAGAAGAGAAACAGATCTTGTTCGCGTCGGCCTCAGCACAGAGACGCCCCTTTAGTCCCTCTTATCCCAAAACAAACCCAATTCCAGTTATGGATTAATTCACTTTAAGACCAGATGGAGTTAATCAAATTACAAAAACTTATCAAAACAAACTGTACAAACCAGATTTTCACACTACATCATTTCGAGGTGTAAAACATTGAGTTTAAAACGTTCACCACAAGAGGGAACCATGCACAAAATGTGGAGGACTTGTGTTTCTCACACTCATTGCCTCCATGATAAAGATACATGACTTAAAGTATAAATAAAGTACAGATTGTGAATAACTACTGCTAAACTTAAATCTCATGTGCCTAAAACATTTTATGTCTAAGGTACACAGACACTTCATACAGGCGTCGGGTCTAGTAGGTATAATATAGTTATTGGAGTAATCCTCTTTATGATAGTAATATTTTGCATATATTATTAGTGGGATAGGCATTCATAATAATAATACTAATAGTAAAATAAGCTTACAAGTGACATAAAGAATAATTCCTTCATGTATATCTCTTTATAGGTGTTACAATATCATATTACAATTTTTATGAAATACCTCTCATATATCCGACACACCTAAAGTATACATATACAAAAATAAAGTACACAAGTACACTACTACAAAAATAACATACAGAAACATGGAACACAGATAAGTGCTTTGAAAAAAATGCACCTCTCCAGTCAGAGCCCAGAGGGCAGTAGAGAGCTGCACGGTCAGTGTCAATGCCAATCCTGACCGCTCCCGCCTGCCTCTCTTGAAGCTCAAATGTAGAACTCCTGGTCGTCATCCTCCTCTGCCTGGCCAGCATGGTAACACCCCCTTTGATGTGATGGTCCATTAACGCTGTTGGAACTGTCCCATTGGCTGAGGGAGGTGTCACTCACTGAGGAAGTCAGGTTTAGGCAGGCACTATGGGGGCGTGACCTCTCGGTCTTGGTGGACAGGCTGCTTGTCCTCCTGGGAACAAGGGGCCGTCCTAATGTGGATGACTTACCAATGACAAGGCCACAAACCGCTGGGGAAGGGGCGGGGCCTCTGTCCTCTGGTGGGGCTGATGAGGGGCGGGGCAGAGAGGGCTTGGTGTAGGCAGACACTACCGATAGGTCCACTGTGTTGCCCGTCTCGACCTTATCCCCAGTGTCCACATCTGTCTCCTCCGCTCCAACCAGAGCGTCCACGTTGAGGCGGAAGGGCGGGACCAGGGAGGCTCTGTAGCTAGCAGCGGGACCAGGAGAGGAGCAGGTGGAGCGACAGTCACCCTTCCACTGGCTCCTCCAAGCCCAGTGCTCCTCCTCCTCTTCACCAGCCACAGACAAGGGGGTGAAGGAGGTGTTGGAGGTGGAGGAGCCCCAGGCCCTGGTCCGTGAAGGCATCCGCTGGTAGCGCCTGTTCCTGTGGATGCTGGGGCCACGGCGGAGTGAGGTGGATGGAGCCGGAGCTGGGTGGGTAGGGAGCTTGTAGCAAGCAGCTTGGACCTACAGCAGAACAGACATGGCAGAGTCAGGACATTGTGTGAAGAAAGGTCCAGCAAGAAGCCTTTCAACATATATTCTAAGGTGATATGTATGTAGAAAAGGCAGCTCAATAGAATCCTATTCTATTTCTCCTTGGCCTGTAGGACACCGGGGGAACTGGGGCATAGAGGCCCATATTTTAAACTATTAACCCCCTTCCATAAGCCCCCCTCCCCCTACAATAACTTAGGGAATAGGCAGGGGGGATAGAGGGTTATGGGGGAACCCCAGACTCTACCAGAGAGGCCCCCATGTTTATAAGTCGCTCTGGCAGCTGGAGAACTAGTTTGAGTCTAAAGGGGCAAGCACGGGTCAGCCCTGCAGGTATGGTGAAATAAGAGCGAAAAGTTTGGTCACTGAAGTGAAAGCTCTACAAGAAAGAACAAATACTTGTGAATATGTTGTTCACAGGCATTTCCCTGCTTGTATCTTGTTCTGCCATAAACTTAAACCATTTCGTTTTAAAGGACAAGGTTTGGCTCTTTATAGGGTTTCTACTCCACACCTTTCTACATGACTGACAGACTTCTACCTCTTCTGGCTGATGGCTTCTACTTGCTGCTGTTCTCATGTCACATCTCATAAAAGTAAAAGTTCTCCACGACAAGAGGGAGAAGCTTCGACTTCCCACAACATCCAGACACAATGTTCCATGAAACTTGAGAGATTGCTGCACATTTCCATATGTTTGATCTCACTAACATAAGTGTTTCATGGCTAAATGAAATAGCATCTTCTGGGGCAAGTTTCGTTCTTCTAGATTTTTTAATTGCATGTTGATATCTCTGGCAACTAATACAAATAGACTTTCTGGATGAGAATCAGGCTACTGTTGACTGTTAATTTGCTATAGTGGATCTTGCCTGCTATTTTCACGCTGGTGAAATGTAAGGATAAATAGTCATTATAACATAATATATATATTATACGTAATATATAATCATAATATGATTCATAAACCAAAGGGCTTGTTGAGAGAGCGCCTTTTCAGAATAGTGGATGATTTACTAATGCTCATTAAGCCAAACAGTCATGCAGTATTGACATGATTTTATGTGAATTTATAACTGCTACTCTTATTGGTATATGCATGTGTTTGTGCGTGAAGGAGAGAAAGACTGAGTGTTTATTCGTATACTGTTAATGAGGAGAATGCTATTTCTTTTTCTATTAGGTGTTTGTGTGTGTACACTGTACAGTGTCTGTGTGTGATGTGGGTTTGTGTACCTCGCTAGAATCTCTCGCTCCTTATTTTTGTCAACTCCCTTATAAATAGATTTTTTTTCCTAATTCAGTTTCTCTTAGTTCTCTTCTTTTGCAGTGCTGTCTCTCCACCTCCGTCCCGTTTTGACCTCATTGTGTATGTTCCTTTTCTCTTGCAGCTTCCCACAGAAAGCAGGCCTGTGGTCCCCTCTCCTAGAAACCAGAAGCTCTGTTGTCTACCATGAAGGATTAGATTTGCAGTCTAACAACACCAGAGGAAAACCAGAGGAAGTGTGTGTGAGTGGTTGTGGAACAAAGGATGAGGCAGAGTGGGTGTACTGTACACCCTGTGGATGCTATTATTTAAATTGTTATTCGTATATGCATTGACTGTGCTTTATGTGTGTTAGCACATTCCCTGTGTCTGTGCTTCATTTCATTAGCTCTGCATTTTCAAGCTAGAGACAGGAAATATGCATATTTTCTGTGTGAGTATGGATATAGAAGTCGTCCAAACATAAGCTGGCCAACATCCCACAACAACTTGCAGTACTAGCAGCAGGGGGTGCTGGGTAACGAAGGATGAGGTTGTGGCAATGCTCAGATCCTCTCTCTCAGGGCACAGTTGACCTGGGATAATCCAGTGCCAGCCTAAAGGCCTGAACACTACTAAACACTCCTGTGGCCTTGCGACCATGAACATTAGTATAAACAATACTAACAGCCCACACTATTAGACTTGGACACTGCTAATACTACACATGCTGCTGAATCTGTTGTTACATAAACACCATGTCCAATCTAGTAACGGGTGCATGACTTACCTTCCTACAAAGAATATGGTGTGGTATGGTTTCTTTTAGCACTTCTAATCCACAAGTTACAAGTGCGGAAACAGCCATGACTGACTACACATTACCTTCTTCCATTGTGCCACAATTAGAAAGCCAATGTATTTATGCCCTGGGGCTTCCATTGTCAAATTGAGTTAACCCATTAATCCTCTGCTGTCAGGACCGGGTACCCAGTGCCCATCCAATCGTGATAATGGGGCATGTAATCCGATTGAAGTTTCAGGACGACTTATTTAACACCCCACTGACAAGGGTTTCCTCCAGAAGTGATACAACGAACAAGGACCCTTTTGTGTGAGACTGGGTGCATTCACCAAATTGCATGGGCTTGCTGGTTGCAGTCAACCGAATACCTGAAAATAGTCCTTTCAGGTAGATATTTATTATTCAAATGTAATGGCTATTTTGCTGCATCCCAGCGGTCTTTTAATTTAACTTTTGTTTGTGTATGTGTGTGTGTGTTTTTGGGTAAAGTTCCTTCGGGGTGGCCATTGGAGGCTGCCATGTCTGTGTCAGGAGACGTGTTAGGGCTGGGGGGTTGCACAGTGTGGTGTCTGAATGCTCCTTAGTGTGCTGTGGGAGCCTGTTGTTTTTGGCTCCAGCGTTCCAAAACCTGCTTGTACGCTCAAGGCCCCTCCCATGTAACTGTAAAACATTTTCTGCAGAATTGTTTCCAGCGCTAGCTTTTTTTTTTTACCCACACCTAGATCTTAAGAGACATGCATTATGCTCAGGCACACAAGCACACAAAGGAAAACAGAGACACATTTTTGTAACTGCTTCAAACATTTTACACCAAAATTGTAACTTATGCATTTGAACTGTTTTTATTACGCGACCATTGGTTATTGTTTTTGTTGAATATTTATCGGTTTATCACTGAAATAAATGGCCCTGACCATGGATTATTTGAACAACGTACTTATTAAGACACAGGACAGGTCTCACCTGTAACAAGATCTTGTTTCCGTCATAGTCCTGGGTGTGCCATCGCACTTCGCTGATGGGTGTGCAGGGGCGGGGCAGCAGGGGCACCAACACTCCCACGTCCCGCACCCTAACCTCCATCACAGCCGACTCCGTCACGACCGGGCTCTGTCCCCTTGGCAACCGCTTGAAGGACAGCTGGATCTCCATGTCGGGGTTGGAGTACACCACAAAGAAGCAGAACTCCTCCTTCTTCTGAGCCAGCTGCCGCTGAAGGAGCATCTTGTAGAGTCGCACCATATCACTATAGCTCTCATAGCGACAGTACACGGTGAAGCGCACGATTTCCTTCCCATAATGCACCTGCCGCACCGCCCACAGCGGACTGCCGGGGGCCAGAGTGAAGAAGTCCTGGCTTCCTGGTGCCAGCGGGAGCATGCGGCGGCCGCTACTCACCTTCTCTGTGTGGTGGTAGCGCCAGGGAGGGCGCTGGAAGGAGCGGTGGAGGGTCACTATCTGCTCCTCGCTCCCTGGCAGCTCCTGGAGGAACAGGATGACGGCGAGCGCTGGCTGGCTGGCAGCTGTGGGGCCGCTGCTGGGCGGTCGCTTGGGCCGCGGGCGGTGGGCCCGCTCGGAGACACGGAAGAGCTGGAGCTCAGGGTGGAGCCAGGCCAGGACGGCATCGGCGGCCCGCTGCAGGGACTTCCCCTGACCTGGCTCGGCAATGAGGTGGACACTGACCAGGAAGGGGTCCTGGACGTCACCCATAGATAACTCACCTCCATGAAGGGAAGGCAAGGGTAAGAGGAGGAAGACATTAAAGTAGAGTGTGGGAGAAAGACAGACAAGAGTTTGGATAAGAAACAGAGGAGAGGAGAGGAGAGGAGAGGAGAGGAGAGTTGGGGTTTGAACAGGGAAGAGAAGAGAACAGAGTTGGGGTTTGGCGAAGGAATAGGAATAGGAAAAAGGAAAAAAGGAGAAGATCAAATATTAAAAAAGAAAATTCATAACAAAAACATGAATATGGTAATCCTATCCTCTCTCTCTCCATCTGTCCCCTTGTGCAGCCTCTTTCGCCCCCGTACCCTTTCCTCCCCTTCCCCTACTTAGCGGGTCCACGGGGGTGTTTTGTGCAGCCTCCATGGTGCCATTAGGAGATCATTAGTGAGGCCAGGAGAAGGTTCCAGACCACAGCGGGACAGCTCTCTCTGAACCACAGACCTCGGATACACCTCCCCTGAGGGGAGTTACAGGGGCCGTGGAACAGACGTCGTTACAATGTTGATGTCAAAGTTACATGGTGATATTTAGTGGTGTCCCCCCCCGCCCCCTCTCACACACCCACACATACACACTCACTGTCTCTGTTTCTTCACTGTCCTGTTCTGTCATACTTTGGTTTCGTCGAAAACACTTTCCCCACTCTCCTTCTCCCTTACCCCTTGGGGCACGTCCCAGTTCATTTGTGACTTAAGGTCGGGGGCACTTCAGGGCGAGGGAAAGGACACAGTACTCCTGCTGCTGGCACAGAGAGAGTGTTTGGCCGCTGACAGTGCCACTTAATGAGAAAAACAGGTTGGAAATAGCTGTCCGCCTCGCCTTGAGTCCCCTTGCTCTTTCCTACAAAAACAAAAGGCAGCATTGTTTCAACGTTCAGATCTCACTGCAAGGACCCCCATCTTTGGCCAGATAAACGTGTCACAGAAGTAACAGCAGCCCCTAAACATTGGCCGCGCTGCACAGGCAGTTGAAAGCAGGCTTCTGAATGTCAGGGCTACTGGTTCCCCAGAGATGTGTATCCCAAAAGATGAGCCTCCAGTTTGGCTCATGCTAAATGTATCCTTTTTATCTATGTATCACACCCCTGGGGAACTAAATGAGCAAATAACCAAAGGATCTTTAATGGCTATTAAAGTGCAAACAACACAACATTGTAATTCAACAGGAGTTTTAATCAAGCGTTACAGAACAGCATGTCCAGTCTGAATTACAAGACTATAACACAACAGAGGTATAGCAGGATCAAGGGCTAGGCCGCGGACATCCTCCCACACACACATTAACTTCTGCTTAATCTCATTGGGTTCAATCCACATCCTGTTGACAGCTCCCTAATACTGTGAAGTTTACATGGTGGCTGATAATGTCATGCACATTTAAAAAGGGTTTGATTATGCAGGGCTTAGCAACAAACAACGGGCAATTCAGAAATCACCTAAAAACCTGTCAAACCCATTGAAACATGCAAGCTCACAGAAACGCACCTCCTGCCACACACACCCACGTAAACACACACTATTGGAAATGTACTTCCCAAAACAAATCCAATGTCTTATGAAGTTATCTAAATCAGTGGTCCCCAACCACCGGTCCGCGGACCGGTACCGGTCCGTGGGTCATTTGGTACCGGGCCGCACAGAAAGTATTCTTATTATTAGAAAAATATTTTATTGATTATCAGAGTCTGAAAGATGTTTTATTTTGAAAATGACCGGGTACATCCGTCTGTGCGTCTGTGTCTCTTGACACATATCAAGACGGTCGTCATAGTTACGTGATTCGTTACTCCAAAGATTAAGCCCACAATCTAGCAAAAATGAGTGGAA
>JAVQIZ010042704.1:0-14616 GCA_036023535.2 Galaxias brevipinnis | reverse complement strand
TTCATCATAATATAATGGTGGACACATATGACGATAAAGTACTACCCTACCGTTTGGTTTTATTTTCAACAAGCTCAGGCTTTCACCGACAATGCTTTCATGTGTTCAAAAAGTATGCATTTAGTTCAAAACAGGGTAGCGCATGAGCAGTAATTTCTCCCTGTCAAAATGGGCTACCTCATACTATTCAATTGAGGTAGCCCATTTGGAGGGGAAGCTCAATTTTCAGTTGTATTTGATAACATGTGCTACAGGGAAGCCCACCTATAAGTTGCCGTCTCAAGGCATTGATTGTTTTACTTTTTAACGATTCACTTAATACAAATTCCCCTTGCCTTCTTGCGTCTTTCTTATTTGATGTTGATATTTTCCTGCTCTGAGTCTGTGTATGTCTGCGCAATTTGTAGCAAATGCCAGGCCATTACAGTATAATTTGAACAAGCTAACGCTTAACCTTGTGAGAGCTCCAAATCTAGCTAAAACCATGTCAGCCAAAGTAACGGTAAATATATATTATATGATTGATTCGATAGCATTAGGAAAACTTAACGTTACTTGTCATAGTGCCTGCTCTCGCTTTGGAAGCAGTGACACTCACCTCAGAGCGGTGCCGCTAACTTTATCATTCAGTTTAGCTAGACTGCGTTACGGTTAACATCAGCCACTGCCTTCTTGTTGCGTAAGCTGGGCGCCGCGTTTAGCCTACTGTTCAAGTGGTTGCTTAAATTGTGTAGAAGTGTGCATATAAACCAGAGCCATTTATGTTAATTCCCCTTAGGAGTCAGGACTAAAACATTGACGAAGATTTGACTAAAACGAAAACTTACCAACACTGACTAAATCTTGACTATAATGAAACAAAATGAAATGACCAAAATTTGACTTAAACGCAACTACAATTTTCAGTAAGGTTGATAAAGCGCCAAAAAAAGGCCTAATAAGAAGAAGAAGAATATGACTTTCCGGTAACAATATGTGCTGCATCTGACGATGCATCACATAATTATTTTGCTCATAGTAAAAGACTACAGTAATGTCAAAGTCGGCCGTATGATGTTTTGGTTTTCTAACGACTTCAGTTGGCTACACCGAAGCAACAACTCTGAAAATCTAAAAACCTTTTTCCGACACTAAAACGGTCACTTTTAAAAAAACTGACAATTTATACATTTTTTTTCATTAATGAACGTTTAGTTAGTGACACTATTTCACTGTTTAATCACTTGATTTAAAAAAAATACTGAAAATGCGTTTGCCCTGCCTACTCTTTGGGTCGATTCCAATCTATGTTAAAGAAGGGTACTTCATGAAGGTTCCTCTGCGAGTGGCCACTTTTGTGACTTTTATTCGTCATCATCGAGTGGACACTTGGAGAGGCATGGAGCCGAGGTGGGACTTAACTTTTCAAATTGGAACCGACTCGTCCTTCACCAGCAAGAAGAAACCAATAACAATGGAAAGTTTTACAGCAGTAGCGTGTGGCTTTTACTTTCTTCAATTACTCCGAGTAACCCATGGGAAGATTATGAGAAGAAGACGTTTCCGTTGTGTGCGTTCTCTAAATGAACATGTAAGTTATATTTTGTGGTGGAAATGGTAAAGAACTTTTCAACCTGTGTTCGTAATTCATCGCAAAGAATTCTGGTGCAGATTCTGTTAAAAGTCAGCTTTGATGCGCCCTTCGCTGGAGGAGGCATAAAAGGTTACATGTAGCCACTCGCTCTTCGCTTATAAGAGATTGGAATGACACTCAATATGGTGGCGCGCGTTCACGTCAAGGAGAAATGGTGAGTGTCGAGGAGAAGTCGGCAACTTTAAGGGATTGGAATTGGCCCCTGGTCTGCGTTCAGCTCACACAAAACTTAGCATAACATTTATTTAAACGGAAACAGTGGCGCATTGAACACCATGTTTGTGTTATGCAAATGTTGCAACTATACAATTCTTAAGTCAAACATGTATTCTAATATCTTCAATTGTTTAATTTAACACACTGAATTGTCTGCATTTATAAACAATTCTAGTAGGATCCATTGTGTGCACTGCATTTTTTCATTCGGCGGCCTTTAAGATCAGGTCACTGCTGATTAGGTAACCCCTCTGACACACCCACCAAACGAGAGAAAACATACTCAAAGGCCGTTGCGCGCCGTTTCACACCGTTTCAAGGAAACATGTCTTTCAACCAGTAAACCGTAGCAAAACGGTGCAAAACGGTTTATATACCGTATACAAAATGGTATACATATTAAATTCTTCATAGTTCTTTAATATTATAGTTTGCTCATCTTGAGTAAACTGTGCGCCTCTGGTAGACTTGTCCGTGTTTGTGATTGGTGATAAGGTTCTAACAACGCCCCTTTTATGTGAACGCGCTCGTAGCTAGATTGGGTATACTTGCACTGTATGCCAAGTTATCACTAGCATGAATATATTGAGTATTATGTTCTCAATGTTTCTTAAATGTTCAATTAACTTGAAAAGTTTATGTTGATCTGACACTAAACCTGATTAAAGGTCCCGTGAAGATAAAATATTTATGTTATAACAATTTTAGATTTGTAACTGCTACTAATCCCTTTCAAGTGGCAGGAGCTTACATTTTTTCATCACCTGTGACCTATAAAATCATTTGATATCAGCTCAAGTGTAGGCTACTCAAAAATTTTATTTGAGTATTTTAAGAATTATTGCTTTAAGTTTAATGAACAAAATACATAAAGTTGAAAGTACTATAAAGATATCTCTACTTAAAAAAAATTTGTTTAATAAACTCAAACCTCTGGTCCATTTGAGGTTTTGCACTCAAAATAATAATTACAGGGATGAGTTACTCCAGTATATTTATGTTGTATTGGTTTAATGAAAAAATATATACATGTTTTGTAACAGAACACATTTATATCTAATAGAATCAACGTATAACTCTGATTTCAAATTAACACGATTTGTTTATGTAGACCCAAGGGGAAAATATGAATTGGATTAATGCCTTTTGAATGAACAACATTCACTCAGTTTGATCCCAACGGGAATGGAATGTGTTGGATGCTTGAATGCCACTCTACCTTGTCAGGTTAACTTAAGAAGAGTTTGTTCAGTAAATGCAATGTTGTTAAGTTGTTTGACCCTTAAACAACACCACGAGCCCCTGCAACATGCACTGTGTGATATTAGTTATAATCTACCTATTTAATGCAATTGTGGCCTATTAGACAAATGATTGCAAGTATTATTAATGTACTGTATGAGGTATGGGTTTATAGATAACCGGAAAGGAAAGGTTTACTAATGTTGTTTTAGCACCATGGACTATGCTCCATTTTTGGCTGTCATAAGACAGATGCAGTAAGTTTTAGATTACTTAATGTAACTTAACCTGGTTACATTAGTTACTACAATTTGTTGCATTGAATTTCTCAACGTAGTGGGTCTGTGCAACCATTACATAATTTGGGTACATGTTAGTTCAATTCAAGTAAAATATGTTAACCTGAAACAGTATTATTATATTGGCTCAATGAGAGACACATAAATCAAAATCAAATCAAATCTATTTTATTTGTATAGCACATTTCATACACAGAGGCAATTCCATATGCTTTACACAATGCAAGCAGAAAAACATACGAGGAAGAGGACAAACGACCATTAAAAGAAACTGGAAACAATTAGAGAAAATAAAATGAACATAATTAAACAATTTTAGTTTTGTTTTTTGAGTGTGGGACATGTGGTTTATGTAGGGCATACTGAAAAGTTTCAAGTAACGTTAGATAAGATAAGTGCATTTGGTTTCCTTATAGCTTTTGAGTACTAATGGGCCAATGTGTGGGTTGATTTACCGAGTATACAACCAATCATATTATGTACAATACACAATGTTAACAAAACAAATCAGCTCTTTAAAGTAGCTGATGCTTTCAGAATACGTGTTGTCTTCTCTGGCATGTATTCCACTCAAAGACAACACGTTTTCCGAAGGATGGAGAGGATGTGTTCATTGCAATGCTTCCTAGGCCTTGGCGTCTTTATACACATTACAGATAATAGAATCATTTTCTTGCCCTTGAGCTCTGCACTGTGCATCTGAACCAAACTTTTCATTGGACCACACCACAGTAAATGAACTGATCCCCCCCCCCCCCTCTCTCATAAAAAGCAAATGGACTTCCTAGGATGGCCTACTAAATTACGCGGAGTGGAGTGGAAGCGAGATGAGACAATTTATTTGCCATCTTGCCCCCCCAAGTTGCAGAAGGTCACTCCTTTCATTGATCAAGGCTTCCCGTAGGGAAATTATAATTATGTGTACCGACGTCGACCCAGGTCACCTCCAACCATAACGGACAATGAATGGCTCTAATTCCCCTCAAGGACAATACTGTATGATGTGTGGGGCACCTTGTGGATATTGTAGATTCATAGTGTCAAAATTGACATTTAGCTATGGTTATTAAGGTTAAGTTATGAAGCTTAATTGAAATAAGTTTAATTTTTTTTTGCAATGGAAAGGTTTTCTTCCTTGAAAAAAACCAACATTGTATTATTTATTTATCAACATATGTAGATGGTTAGCAGTGCTGATAATGTGTTCAATGTAAACTGTATCAAATATTATCGTAAATAGTATGCACAGGGCTTGTTGTGACAAATATAGAGGACGAGAATGATGAGAAGGCTTTAGTTTAAAGTTTAAGTCTAATAGAGATACCACATGATGCAAACAGAAGACTAAAGGATGATTCTTATCTAGTTTGTAGAAGAGGCTATAGAAAAATCATCATGTTGGCAACAATATAACATAAATATAGTATCAGAATATATACTTACTGAACGGGAAACCCCTGCTTAAGACCACTATACTGTAAGCTTACTACTAAAATCTAGAAACAATCCTTTCAACATAGACACACATCAGAACCTGGACAAATAGTATCTTGAAAGAGTTGGATCCTTTTGTGGCTATGCCTCCATCTGGCCCAGTGGCAAACTAGGCAGCTGGAGAGGAGATGATTGCCTCGGCTGGGTTAATTTTATTTCAGCTTGCTTCTGGGACAGTAAGAGCCAGGAATAGGCAGGGGAGGCAGAACCTGCAGAGCACTCACCTGTTCACACTGACTGTTTGCCAGGTACAAGCAGCAGGAGACTATGGAGTGGGGAAACAAAAAGAGGGTTCACACTGCATGGATACAGAGATGATTACTAGTGGTAAGGAATGTAGGCAGCATCTTTTAACCATGTGGACCCAAACTGGACATATTCCTGGGGGCTTATCTACACTAGTTCTAACTGAGCACTTTGACATTCAAACGAGCACTTACATTGTTTATGCCCAGAATGGATATTCCTTTCACACAATCACACAATCATAATTCAGACAGGACACATTTACTATTGCTTAGGGGGGCTAACATGAATAGGTAATAAAGCAAAACATCCAAATATTATAGCCCCCAGGTGCTACCTGTCCCATCATCCACAATGCCGGGTTATAAGCTGCTCTTAAGATACTGTATCAATTCACCTAAATATTTATTTTTTCTTAGTGTATACACCTATCAGCTACAACATTATAACCATCTGCCTAATGTTGTAGACCACCCTCATGCCGCCAAACCAGCATTATCTTTCTGAAGGAGGCCACTGCCATCAGGCAACACGGTTGCCACGAAGGGTTGTACTTGACCCGCAATGTTTAGTTAGGTAGTTTGTGCCAAAGTAACATGAATGCCAGGACCCATTGTTTCCCAGAACATTGTTCAGAGCATCACACTGCCCATAGGAAAGCAAATTCCAAAAATGAGATCTCAGTAGTGTCTCTTTATTTCCCTAGAAACAAATGAGACATTTTTGATACTTAAATGAGACTTTGAGCTTTGTCTCTTACCTCTCAAAGTCTCCTCAGGAGAAATAGTGACATTTAGTCTCACATTTGTCTTAAACTGAGCAGTAAAGAAGTTCTCAGAATTGTTGCTATTGAGTCTCATTTGTATCTCCAAGTATTTATGAGAAGTGTATTTTTATCTCAATCAAAGCTCATTCAAATCTCAAAATCAAGTTCTCTTTTACTTACCTTATATAGCTTCTAAGAGGCCTTAAGGAGCAAGAAGTCAGAAACAAACAAGCACAAATTTTACAATATTAAGAATTTATTTATTGCTCCCAGACAGCAATGAGATGTAGAATTTTTCCTCTGGGACTGCCTCCGCTGGCTTGCCCTTTTCCCATTGGTCATCCTGGTGCCATCTCTTCCCCAGATGAATGACGCACACACACCAAGACATCAACATGACATAAAAGAAAACGTGATTCATCAGTTCACCGGCTGTCCTTTCTTGGACTGCTTTTGGTTTGTCCATTATTCCTGCTACCAATACATCAACTTCAATACCTGACTTCACTGACTACCTGATATAGCCCACCGCTTGACAGGTGCCATTGTAACGAGATGGTCAATGTTTTTCACTTTACCTATCAGTGGTTTTAATGTTGTGGCTGATCAGTGTACATTCTATTGACTTCAATTATTTCACGAGGGAGGGATCTTGTGAAGTGTGTTCTGCGGCCATAAGTGGGCCTTGTGAATAATTAACGCTGATGTTTAGTACAGCAAAGGCTGTCTGTGTGTTGGGACAGGGTTAGCAAAGGGTCAGCAGTGAGAAAGATAGAGGAGGAAAGAGAAACAGAAGGGTGTGCTAAACAGTTATGAACCACTCGGGTATCTCCACTTTTCTGACCCACTAGCACGACGCTTGTTAATTACCAAGGTACATCCACCATGTCAAGAATCTCTTCCCTCTCCTGTGCGTGGGCACCTTTTTGGCACTTTGAATTAAATTCTTCCTGCAGCGCCTGGGTGCAAACCAGGTTTGTTTACTGACACAATTTAGTGTGGAGGTGTAGGAGCTCATTACTGGTGACTTGTGCTGCTGCGGTGTAGGGTCCGAATCAGTATAGCCATCTATAGGGCTCTCTCTGGACAGGCCTTGACAGCTTAGAGACTGTTAATGCTCCACGTTATCCCCAGAGAGTAGCTACAAGGAAACTTGATGGTAGATAATTAGAGGGGAAAACTGTGAGAATAAATGGCAGAAGGTGCCTCAAACACCACATTCTACAGCTGATGGGCTGTCAAATGGGATTTTAAATTGGTTTTGCTATCATTTCGATGCACTGGCACATATTTATTTGTGTTTTTGGTACAGCTGCAGATGGTAAATGTTACTTGTTTAATTGGGTGATAAAGTTTGAGCTAGATGACATTCCTAGCTTCTGACTGTTACAGTAAATAATAGGGATGGTCCAACTGGGACCACCTCTTGTGGATATAGTATTTGTCCTCCTTTTCGTTCCCAGAATAAAAAGTCTTTCCTCTACTATCACAAATGGTGTTCTGTCCTGAACGGAAGCAGAGGGGCATCATTAGGCAAAGAAGAAGCTTCCAGTCACCATCTGCCTGCAGCAAATTTTTCCCTCCCAATAAAAGAACCCGACATTTCTACAAACAGCAGTCACAGCCACTTGTTTCTGGCATGTGACCAGCACAAACAAAGTATTCTTTCAAAAGTAACAGAAAACCAAAACTCCATCTCTTGGAAATCTTGCTTTTTCAATGATGCCAGGCTGTCTTATTTAATGTTTCTTCCATCAAATACTCAAGGAACATGCTCCATCAATTGAGTTGTTGCCTTTAGAAGCAGGCAGCTGCCTCTATGGCAAGGGTTTATCTCTGATGTTGCCACGGTGTGGTAATTAGCCACAGGCTAAGTGGTGATTGCAGCTTCCCGCTCTCCACACACTGTAGATTAGCATAGATAGGCATTGAGCTGCCCCTCATCCTCCTTACGCAGGAAGAGCAACGAGGAAGTGTGAGTCTCAAAGCACTAATTAAACTCAGCAGTCCCTCCTTCCTTCCCTCTGGTTCAGCACAAAGAACCCCCTAATCACTCTTAACCTGATTTGGAGAAAAACTAATTGACACGCTCGCATGCATGCTTTATTATCCATGAAAGAGCATAAATGCTGTCATTTTCAAATGTTAACCATTGGAACCGAAAATATGACATGACACCCGGGCATTTTCAGACAGGAAATGAGTATGGTTGATTTTGACCTCTGCTGCCGCGATGATTACTATGCTGGGTGATATTATTTGGAATGGTTTGCCAGCTAATCAGTCATTGGGCAAAGCTCTCCATTATCCTGATTTTGTTTGCCAGAGGCATCGTCTTTGTAACCGTGCACATATCTCTTTGTTGGAATTGGGACCTGAACCACTGCTGAGTACTAAGCGGGCCTTGGTCGTATTTCCAGCTGGAATGGCAGACGTCTTCTGATAAATTGGCTTATAGGTCCTGGCAGCTTTTGACCGTAATGTGAAGCTGAGGGAAGTGGTACTGTGGAATACATTTTTAAGAAATGAAAGACGTCCCAAAAGTAAGACGCAATAACGTAAGAACATTATACACTTCTACTGGAAAATAGTAGAATATTACATTAAATTATAACGCACGTCCATAACACAATACACCTAAAATTCATGAGTTAATACAAGCCACAAATTATTGAGACATACATTATATTAGTCTACAGAAAACCGGTATACATACATTTCCATCACACTTTCCAAATACCCTTTCTACTTGTTTTTTAAGTTGCTCTCATGCACAATAGTAATACCAAAATACAACATGAAAGAAGTGATATTTTAACAAAAGTGATTGTTTTAACATAACATACTGCCTACAGTTTACGGCTGTAAACCTGTTTGGCAAACAGACAAGAGTGAAGAGGGATTACTTTATTGCATAGTTTAATAGTACCAAACTGTTGCTATTTTACTAAGCCATCTTATCATCAAGCATGTGAAAGGTATTTCCTACGTGAGATAGTATAATTTCAGCCTTTCAGTGTGTTAGTAAATAGTTAAATTTTCCTTCACTCTTTCTGTCTGTAACTTTTATCAGTCCTTATTATATACTGTAGGGTCCTAGCACAAAGGGAGGAGAACCTTAGTGTTATTTCTGCCCTAGCTATCATCATTTCCCCCCCCCCTTGCTCAATCTATTCCCAAACCAAAGATGACCTCAATTGACCTCATGCGATACAATCCAATTTGCAAACCTTCTACAAAACCATTTTACCTAGAGTCACCAACACTCAGTTCTATAAATGCAACATATTGATCTCTTGATACCAAATAGCATGACACTTTCTGCATATGTGCCAGTGAAGTCATCAACTACAATAAAATTGTGATTGGGCAAGTAGTTGGCCTTGTGGGCGTGGCTTATCACATAAACGTTTATAACTCAGTCAAGCATCCCAATCCTTCTGAAACTTGTTGCACTTCCTCTTGAGGCTTATCTGGTCACGGTTTCACATCCAACATTGATGACATGACCTGCATATGTCCAGGACTCGTAAAATGCTGCTTGCAGCTTTGATTTTAATTCTGTAATTCTTTCTTCAATTCTTTGTCTTATTGATTTTACTTTTTCACTACATATCTGTTGCCCGACAACTTTTAAACTAAAGTGCCGCATTTATTTCAATTTTCAAATGTTCCGTTTAACTCCATGGGGATGGACACAAGTGATATCAACCAATGGCTGTAATGAATAGGAATTGAATATGTGTCCTACTGAGAACCCTCAGACCCAGCCAGATCACCTCCTGATGGGATGAGCTTGGCTTGCTTGTGTCAGCTCTCAGGGCTATGATTCTTACGAAGAGTGTGAAAGCACTTTCCCAGTGATATAATTTCTAGTCAGTTTCACTGCTTTCATTTACAGTGATATTTTGAGGATTGTACCAGAGTTAAATCTGACTCAAAAGTATTTTATTCAAACTGTATTTTTTTCCTGTAATTGTATCATCAAGGAGGCTGAAGTACTGTGAAGTAGGCAGGCTTCCGGTAAAACCTTTAGACTCTTGTTCTACCTACAGTGGTCTTAGTGCTTGGATGTTCAATAGACATACACTGCTTTAGCTGTTCCTCATGAGTCTTTTAGTAATGTAATTTTACAGACCATAAAGTACATGCAACTATACTGACTAGGTACTATGAGACGAATTAAATAACATATTTTTCTGGAATTAAGTGCAAACGAATTGATAAAATATGTACTTATTTTTGTATATTAAGGTTCTGAAGTTGATTTTGCTTTGTCAGTGCAGTATTCCTCATACTAAAACTGTGATCATTCAAATACATTTTTCATTAAGCTTCCTTGCATGCTTGTATTGATTGCTCTTCAGTCGTCCTGGGTGACCTTTGTATAGCACAAAGAACACAGTTCTTAGGTAAACACTTCAATGGCCAAAGGCAGAGGTCTGAAAGAATCAGCTAATTTGTTCTGTTTGGAAGTGATTGCTGTAGAGTGGAGACTGATTTAATTTGATTGATGTGTAGTTCATGAAGCGCTGGACTTTGTTGTAATTACTCTTTGTGCTTGCTGTGATAAGGGAATTAATCAAGCCATTATGTTGCTCCCATTTTATCATCAGGCGGCAGTAATTGAATAAACCTACCTCACTTCTCTTCAAAGTCCCTGTCAACCGCACCGTAACATAGTGGAATTAGCACTTTGGAGGTGTTAAAAGCTACCTATTGTTGATTTGGTTGATAGTGAGGCAGGCAGGCGGGATTAATTTAAAATTTTAAATAAAGATACTATATCAGAAATCTCTAATCATCTGGTGCCTGCTTTAAGGGTTCTTAGTTGAAATTAAATCAAAAGGCATCCTTATCAGGAAAGTTTAATGCCATAAAGGACAAACTGAAAATAAAGAGTTGAACACAAAGCAAATATACGGTCTGATGCTTGGTAGTAGAGTTGACTGTTGGGATAATAACAAACCAAAAAGACATGCACAGGGAACCATACCTCATCATTGTCTCTGAAAAGCTGTTTAATCCTTGTTGTCCTCTTTCATCACCCTGCTCGTTTGGGCTTGTCTCAGTTACTGAGACGGATTTGTTTCTTTCTATACAACTCATTCTGGTTGGGTTGTCTCAAAGTCAAATAACCAACTCTGCACATTAGGGATTTTATGCAAAATAATTTTTGGGGTAGGAGATGCAATGGGATTGTTCTGTCCAAAATACAATGAAAGGGCACTTCATTTGGGACTGAGCTAATGTTACAGCCCCTCTGAGCAGCCCACCACGGTATGCGGGGCTGGCAGAGTACCATTTAAAGTTACAGGTACCATATTTGCACATGTATAAGTCGATATTTTCATCAAAATATAAACTTCAAAGATGGGGGGTTGACCTATACTAGGAATCGACCAATACATCAAATTGTTTAGGACTAAGTCTGTCCATCGTAAGTGAAGCGAAAATAGACACCCTTCGTACTCTGCAATCACAACCTGATCAATTTAACAATCGAAGTTGGTTATGTTAGTTGTTGCTTCCGTAGTCCTATATGCTCTAGTCTAGATAGAGACTCCCATCTATGCCTAAACATAAAAAATTATTGAAAATTTTAAAATTATATTTAAAAAAATTTATCCCTAAATTGTTATGGCCAATGTCAGGGGTGAATTTCTACATGAGGTCGACTTGTACAAATACGGTATTTTAATTAGAGCCTTAATTGAAAGTATATTGCCTGTTCACATACTCTTTCTTTGATTTATTTGGCACTGCTTTTCAAGTGGAAAAGTGATCTAAACTTGAGCAAACAATGTACGTGTAATTGAAAGTAATTCTCCCTGGGACTGCCCTCAAATTGAAGTGGTAATTGGAACTCTAAATCATCTCTATCTTTGGTAATTATCGAAACTATCATCAGTCCTATTATAATGATTATCAATTCCTCCTTGTCGCCTTGAGAGAGATAATAAAAAGTGTATTAGCCTCCCTGAACTGTGTGAGTGGCTAGAGAACTCTTAAATCATCCATGACAACTCGTGAAGAAGGCAAGGCGCAGATAAACCAAGCCACACTCACAAACGTCTTCCTGTCCTTTGTGGTGTCCCAAGGTTCTGATTGCAATTGATTGCTCCATCAGACAGATATGTCTATCAATGCATGAGCCTTCAGTAATAATTTATTTTTGTGATCTTTAAAATATTAATAAATATACGTACATCCACATTAGTACAACAGTAGTTGATTTTCATTATGTTGCCTTCAAAGGACTAAAATTACTCATTGTCAATCTGGTTTATTTTTCTTGGTTTAGGTTTATTGATTGTTCTGGGCAGGTCCTCCAGTCTTCCTGTTTTGTATTTCACATGCTCTGTTAGGCGTGGGTCTTCTCTGAAGTCAGCAGGATGCATCTGGTTCAACTGTGAAGCTGGTGGGATAACCCAAACGATCAAAGGTTGCTAACCAGAGAACACATCTGTTAAAATAGCAAAATTAGGCTGCTCTTTTGTGAAATGAAAAAATCAATCTTAACAGCAACTCTAAAGTAGCTGGTGGTCTGGCACAGAAAGGAAACCTTAGACAGGAAGCATTTAACAATTCCTGGATTTTTTTGTGTCCGGACAGACGACCATGATCCAGCTCTTCACAATAAACCCATTCAAAAATGTACATGGATTCAATATCCTCTTTTAGTAAACACTATAATTGTAAATGTGTGACAAATGAAAGAAAATTATAGCTCACCCAAGAAACAATTATGCATACCAGCTTTCAGCAGGAATGGAGGTCACTCTTGGACTCTCAAGTTTTTTATAAAATAATTTGACTTCTAAAGTGTCTGTGCTGTGTGGTGTCACTGCCTGCATGCTTACAGAACGCCTGTAAGGCCACTGTTCAGATTTTGTACGTTCCTCCGAGGGTAGCTTTGATTCCCCCGAGCAGCTGGCAGATTATCTCACAGCTCATGGCAAATATTGTAACAGTTAATCAGAATCACACAATAATGGACCACGTACTTTAATATGGTACACGGAGCATGATAAGCCTCCTGTTGCTGTCTGGTTGGCTAAGGTGATACATTGCAGCTGAATATCCAATTTAGCTGACAAACAGGCAGATGCTTAGTAAGTTGAGGAAAACCTTTTGGGCTTAACTGTTTTGGCCCACTGAACTCGTACTGTTGGTATGAAATTGATTGCCACACCAGGGCTCACACAAGCGAGAGTGCACACGATAATATCATCTTTCTCATTTTGAGAATAAAAAAATTAAAAAAACATGCTTCCTTATTCAATTGATCCTACTACCTGGTTTATGATGTTGTGTGCATTGTGGATCATTGTTCAGCATTCGCTAGATAGAAAACATCAGTGTTGTGTGACCATAGTGTGTGACAGAGCATGGGGCCAGGAGGAATGACTCACTCTGACAATGACCAAAACAACAGCACTGCCACGACATGGCTATGCTTCACAGTGACCTGTGGCTATATTACACAACAGCCTTTTAGTAAATTAGAAGCATGGGAGCTTTTGTTTCTTCTACCAACTAGTCTTCTAGTGATGTTGATGAATGTGAACTGTTGTCTTCATTTAAATGGAGGTTGCATAGAACATCAATTCATTTCCCTAAAATGTGAATCCTATAATAATGGGAAGCAACACTGCACATGTACACAGCAATTACAAATTAGGTTAACATAGGCAGGTAACATGGACCCAATTCCAAGGCATGACTCAGTGGGTGTATTTCAAGTCAATGCACATTTTGATGGAGTTTTGCCCAGCATGTTAGGATCTGGGTGGGTTTACACCGTCAACTTTATTATTTTTATCAAATATTTTTTTATTTGCTATTAACACTTAATCATCTCTCTTACATGTCAAGTTTTTTGTCCGAGTTTGCTTTAAATTGTTCCTTAAAATTGTCCCTACCAACCAGTGGCGGCTGGTGAAAAAGTCTAGGTGGGGCTGTACCATATTCAGTCAGCTTCACAAATACAATTAAACACTAAGTGCAGGACACCAGTGTTCTGCTAAATAGTAAACTATTTATTAAATGTCAATATTAAACATGTGAGGCATTCTTACATAATAACATCTTACTAAAGTCAACTACAAAAACAAATGGGGTCAGGGGAACTTTGTGTGTGTGCCTGGCATCTTATTTTTTTGGCCATTCTGTCATTCTGAGTGGCAAACCTGTAAATTACTTAATTATTAAAGTCAGGGATGTTTTAGATTATTTTTTTCTCCATGTAGAGCAGAGCACTCAGGCGTTCCAGTGTCATACTAGGCAGGACAAACGCGTTTTCAGGTTTTTTTTAAATCAAGTGATTAAACAGTGAATGCTCCAAATTTGTGTTACTTACTAAACGTTTATTAATAAAAAACAAATTCGAAAATGTTCAGTTTATCTAACAGTGAGTTTTAGTGTTGAAAAAAGGTTTTGAATTTTACCGAGTTGATACTTCGGTGTAGCCTCGCCGTGTCCTCAAAATGCCCTAACCTCCTATGGCCAACTTTGACATTAGTTTACATCTTTGTCTGGGAAAAATAATGTATATGTTGTTACAGATACTTTGAAAAACTCACTGGCTTTACAGTTACATGGTTGTTTACCTAAATTAAGGCTAAAATATTAAAAACGTGTATGCTGAAAACCGCAAACGTGTCAAACAACTTAGCTTTTTTATGACGCGGCCCTAGTCAACAACAATTCTAGGTTTC